>OY757911.1:127842467-128094213 GCA_963585895.1 Sepioteuthis lessoniana
TAGGATATGACACAAGGTGATTTTAAGCGTACTTTAACAGGTTCGAATTCAGAGTTTTCCTTCTCCTAGACATGTTGCCTCACCAAGGCTGAAGAACCCAGTGTGCCCAACTATTTACCCATTGCTGGAGGAAGAATAATTGGATTCATACCTTTCCCAATGTTTATCAATGTTAACTAGTAAATTCACCTCCTCTGAACACCTCGGCTTTTGTTCACGTCCACAAAAAAATTATACACCACCAGAGGGGTCTATTTAAACAACATTTAAAAGTATTGATCTAAGTGATTTATTGTGTAACGTTGAATTATGTGCATTGGTAAAGGTAAAGATTATGTTGAAAAATAGTATTTGTTGTTAGATAGTATGACTACTGTTCTACATGAATGGTTTCGGCATCAAATAACATGCGAAGGTTGATATGCTATAAAAACAAAAGAAAAGAATGAAAGTATATATATATATATATATATATATATATACATGTGTGTGTGTGTGTGTGTGTGTGTGTGTGTGTGTGTGTGTGTGTGTGTGTGTGGAGAGAGAGAGGGGTAAAACTGACGTATTATTGATTAAATGAGAATTTATGTAAGAATGAAAGGAACAGAAACTATGAAAGGGATAAGAACACACACACTCACATATTATATATATATATATATAGGGCGAGAGAGAGACAGACAGACAGACAGACAGGCAGACAGAAAAAGAAAGAAAGAACGAAAGAAACCACCTTGATAATTAGATTAATCTTATTCTGTTGGAAAAGTTTCGAACTAAAATAATGTTAGTTGATTATGTTTAACTACCGCTTTCTCATGGAAAATAATAAAATAAAGTTATTAATTTTCGTTAAACTTATTATCTCCTTATCCTCACATCAAAATTCAATTAAGTCTAAGAGAATAATATTACTTGGTCGAAATAATTAGCTAGTGTTTTTAGATGTACTATTAATCTAACTCCTCTCCTCACAAATTCCATTGCTTAGTAAATTCTTTATGAAGCCTTGTTTACTTGAACTCTCACCAGTGTATGACCTATTCGGTCAGCCATTTTGCCGAAACAGCTGATAAGTGTCTCTCCAAGATTGGCTCCGATGCAGTCTAGCGTCTATCTTATTATCAAAATCTTTTTTGAAATTTTAGTACCTTCTTCCATTCCTCATGTCTTTATATGAATTTCCAAGAAGAGGACATATTAGTATCATATACTGTATTGAATAAAAAATTTGATTTGAAATTCACATAAGTTTTCAAACTACAACAAATACCTGAAGAAGGACATAGAGTATGTCGGTTGTAACACCTATAATCCTTTCTTCTTTTTTTTCTGTCTGAATTTATAACAAGCGGAATTATTATTATTATTATTATTATTATTATTATTATACAATGGGTTGTTTAAAAGTAGAAAAAGCATATCCCTAAAGCATGGACAACAGATTTAATAAAAGTTTCAATTTGAGATTCCCAGAACGTTACTGACCACGATAAACACCTAAAGAAGACCAAAGGGCACATCGGTCCAAACTTTATAATCCCTGTACTTTATTTTGCTTCTTTTTTGTCTGGAACACTGAAAATCTCGAACTTAAACTTTTATTAAATTTGTTGACCATGCTTAGGAGATATTCTTTCTTGCAATTCCATTGAAGCAGATGATAGGCGTCTGATTTATATTTTTATTTTTTCTTCTCTCTCTCCCCCTCTCTCTCTCTCTCTCTATATATATATATATATATATGGTTTGGAGAGTGCTATCGATGTTTAGAAACTGAAAGTAACTCAACAAAATAGCAAATGCAGGCTATATGGTGACAGAGATGAAACCATCAATCATATAATAAGCGAATGCAGCAAATTACCACAGATGTAGTATAAGGCGAGACACGACTGGATCAGGAAGGTGATTAGGAAGGTGATTCACTGGGAAATGTATAAGAAATTTAAGTTCGACCATACTAACAAATGGTTTATGCACAACCCAGCACCTATCCTAGAAAATGCCACGCATAAACTCCTATGGGACTTTAACATACAAACGGATCACCTAATCCCGGCCAGAAGACCAAACTTAATAATAATCAACAAAAAAAGATAACTTGCAAAATAGTCGACTTTGCTGTCCCGGCTGATCACAGAATAAAACTGAAAGAATGTGAAAAGAAGGATAAGTACCTCGACCTTACTAGGGAATGGAAAAAACTGTGGAACATGCAGGTGATAATTATACCAATTGTAATTGGTGCGTTTGGAACAGTAACTAAAGGATTACTAAAGGGACTAGAGGACTTGGAAGTTTGCGGACCAATCAAAACGACAGCATTATTGAGAACGGCCAGAATACTAAGAAGAGTCCTGGAGACTTAAGGAGACTTGCTGTCACTCCAGTGAAAACCCATCGGCTAACGCTGATGGAAAAAGATCTAATGAGTGAATAATAATAATAATAATAATAATAATAATAATAATAATAATAATATCGGCAAAGGATAAAACAATACAGACAAAACAGAACATTCCAAAACAACGAAAGAAAATTCTACCAACAAGTTGGGGGAGATGACACGAAAACATATCAACAACCGTATGTAAGAGAAACTGAACAACTCTGGAATAAAGTAAAGGGACTGAAGGGTATTGAAATAAGAGGATAAATGGAAACCATCCAAACTACTGCATTATTGAGATCAGCCAGAATACTGAGAAAAGTCCTGGAAACTTGAGGGGACTTGCAGTCACTCAAACTCCAGTGAAAGACCATCAGCTAACTCTGATGTGAAAAAATCTCAAGGAATATTAATTGTAATAATAATGATAATAATAATGACGAAAGTTTTCAGAAATCATTAAAGAAGAAGTAGCATACTAAAACTAAAAGTTAAAGACAGAAAAAATGCAAAAAACCAGCGACCAATCACATGCCTTCCCACTAATATATAAAATGATAACATCGATTCTTAAGGAGAGAATAGTCAAATTGATAGAATGTCTGCAAATAAGAATCATATGGTTGCAAAGATCAGCTCCTCATGAACAAGAGAGAGATCATGGGGAATTTTCGATCCAAAGAAGATTTTTTAAAGATATCTCCTGTTACAATAACATTCCTAAAATACAATTTGGAAAGGTAATATACACACTACAGATTGATCTATGAAAAAAGACATGCGCAAAACTAATAATCTGAACATTAACAATGAAATCTTTCAAGAAGACTCATTTTCTCTTCTTCTTTTTATTATAGCTATAATACCTCTCTTCAGAGAACTTAAAAAAAACACAGCCTATAGATTTAATAACTAATACTAAGAAAATAAACCACTAATTCTAAATTTGACTGTTTTAAAGTTATATGCAAAAATGATGACGATTTAGAGGGTTTATTAAGGGCCGTAAAAAGATTTACCAACAACATAAAAATGTAAATTGGTCAGGACAAATGTACAAAAGTTACATTTAAGAAAGGCTCACAAGTAAAATCTAAAAATTTTACTTAAGATATAAAGACGGAAATTACAGAGTTAGAATAGGGTAAAACTGATAAATATTTAGTAATTAAGGAAGCGAATACTATCAATCATAGTGTAAATAAAGAAAAAAAATGATAAAAGGATTCTATAGGAGTATAAGAGCCTATTAAGAACAAAATTGAATGCAAGAAATAAAGTTATAATAGTTGACACTCTGGCAATACCAGTAATGGGATATTGTTTTTATGTAATAAAATTGACGTTGAAATAAAAAAAAAAAAAAAAAGATGAATATTAAAGTCTGGAAACTAATAAGTTGCTATAGAATGCATCACTCAAGAACGTCTCAACGCCTAGAGAGAAAATAGTGGAAAAGGCTTAATGCAACTTAAATCTACCGACAAAATAACCACTGTAAGGTTAAAGAAATACTTAGACATTTCAGCATATTGCATGCTACAATTTTTAAGAACACACGAGAAGCAAAAGAAAAATATTCAATTAGTAAAGAAAGTAATGAATTTTCTAATCAACTCGACCTCCCACCAAAAGAAATAGACATAAAATATTAAAAAACGTAGACATCGAAAAGGAAAAATACACTGACTAAATCAATTTACAAACACCTAAAAACGAAAACCCCTACATAGACTATACTTCCAAAGATTTAAAAATGCTGATATAGATATAGTAATGAATAATTGATGGCTGAAAAGTGCTGCACTGAAGGCAGAGACAGAGGGGTTAATAGTAGCAGTACAGTAACTAGCGTCGAACAACTAAAAACTATTTAGCAAACATTATAAAAAAAGATCAAACCCAATATGTAAACTGGGCGAAAGAAATTAATCAATTGACAACTTAGTATCCGGTTACTCAATGCTAAAACTGATAGAATATAAAGAAAGGCATGATAAAATAGGATATTACATTCATTAGAAATTATATAAATTCTATGGAATATTAGATCGTAAAAAATGGTATAAACACCAACCAGAACAAATAACAGAATCAAAAGAAACTACTTTTGTCTGGAACTTTGTTATCGAAACTCTTAGAAAAAAATTGAGAAAAAAAAAAAAAAAAAAAAAAAAACAGATATAGTGGCTAAGGACTATAAAACAAATTTTATTATTGAAGTGGCCGTACCAACGGATAATTTTATATCAGTTAAAGAATTTAATAAAATAATTTAGTAAATTCAAAAACCGGGAAAGAGAAACTGTGAAAATGTGGCACCTCAAAACTAACACCGTACCAGTAATAGTGCGAGCACTGGGCAGGATCATGAAAAGGACAGATAAACACACAAGATACCTGGTAGCCCAAGTTTATATGAAAAACAAACAATTGCACTTTACGGAACTGCTCCTCTCCTTAGAAGAGTATTATCAATTTGAAAAATATCACCCAAAAAAAGCAACAGAACACGTTATATATAAAATTTATATAATCACTACCTTCCTTCACTCTAGATCCAATGTAAAGACCTGTTGAAGGATTGAAACAAGCCGAAAATGAAACTGATACTTAACTTTTCATCCCAAATTATCCGGGTGTGTTTTTTTCCTTCCTTGGCGATAGCAAGTGAAAGCGTAAAGGAAGGAAGAATAAACCTGGGTATATTGGGATTAAAAAAACAAAACAGTCGAAAAGCCTGGCTATACAACAAGAGGATATCAATGAAAAGATATTGGCGAAAGAACAGAGACTTAAAAGATACCAGGACAAGATTAAGCAATGTAAACAATAAAAGATATTCCAAAATAATGAAAAAAAAAAAATTGTCCAAACAAGTAGGTGGAAAATGCAAGAGGACAACTCAACAACCAGATGCAAAGGAAGCAAATTAATTTTGCAGTAAAATATGGAAATAGAAAAAACTAACAGAAAAACCCAATGGATAAAAGACATGTAAAAAGAATTACACAGACTAGAAGAATGACCTGAGACAGACATACACCTGGAATTGCTCAAAGCAACACTCACAAAAGAACCAAATTGAAAGACGTCAGACTATGATGGCATACATGGATTCTAGTTTTAAAAAGACAGACTGTCTCTTCAACTGAGTAGATGCAGATAAGAAGCAAGAATACCCGAATGGATGATTAAGTGGGTGAAACTACCCTGATCCATCAGGACCCCGAAAAGGAAGCATCCTCAACAGCTATAGACCGATAACGCGTCTACCTAAGATTTGAAAAATACAAACCACATACATTAGAGCGGAAATCTATTACTAGCTTGTATCCTGGGGATTTTTTTCCAGAACAGAAAGGATCCCACAGGGAAACAAGAGAAAGAGGTGACTTACTCAACACAGAGCAGCATATCCTTAAGGAGAGCAAAGCTATGGGGTCGATTGACACAAAAAAGTCTATGATATGGTCTCACAAACCCGGATAATAAATTGTCTGAAAATGTATAAGTAGGTGGAAAAAATTTTAGCAGGGGTAAAAATCCAGAGAATCATCTTCCAGGGATACGAGTCTTCAACATTATTATTTTTTATTATAATGATGCCCCACTCAAATATATACAGACGAAGTGCACTGGAGGCAACAAATCTACAAAATCACAAGAAAAGATTTATCACGTTAAGTACATAGACGATATCAAGCTGTTTGCAAAAAATAAAAAAGAATTGGGGTCTCTTTACAAACAATAAAATATACAGCTAGGATATAGGATTGGAATTTGGCATAGAAAAATGTGTCATACTCATAATGAAAAGTGAAAAAAGACAAACAACGAAAGAAATAGAACTGCCAAATCGAGAAATATTCTGAACGCTAGGAAGAAAGGAGAATTACAACATTGGAAACAAGCACAATTAAACAAGCAGAGATGAAAGAAAAAATAACAAATGAGTACCTCAGACGAACGAGAAAACTTCTCGAGACCAAAAGCTTGGCAGCAAAAATTTCATCAAAGGGATAAACAGCTGAATAGTCTTCATTGTAAGATACTCAAGACCCTTCTTATAATGGACTAGGGAGGAACTCAGACAAATGGATCAGACAGCAAGACATTTTATAACGGTGGTTGAGGCCTTACACCTGAGAAATGACATTGACAGACGGCATGTGTCAAGAAAAAAGGGGTCTCGCCAGCATTGAGGATTGAGTGGACGCATCAGTTCGAGGATCTAAGGACAATATTTAAAAAAAAACAAAGAACTAATTATTTTGGCCAATAACATCACTGACAACATAAGGAGAAACAAAAAAAACAACAACTCGGAAACAGTAATAGGAAGAAAAACAAATGTGTGGAGATTTCAAGCGACAAACTGATTGAATTAAATACGAGAAAAACTAAACATAAATACGAAAGATGAATCCGAAGAGAGAAACCGATTCCCTTCTAATCTCAGTAGAAAACAATGCCATAAGGATCAATTATATTACAGCAAAAATCGATAGTACACAACAGGATAGCAAATGTAGATTATATGGAGAAAATATGAAACGATAAATCACATAAATGGATACAGAAAACTTGCATAAAAAGATTAAAAGACCAAGCATGAGTGGGTGGGTAAGATGATTCTCTTGGAATTATGAAAAAGATTGGTATCTGACCATAGTACCAAATGGTATACGCTCAAGCCAGAATGGGATTCTAAAATTTCTCAGGGATTTCCAGATAAAGAAGCATCACCTAATCTACACCAGAAGTTCAGATCTTGTCTTGATTTACAAAAAAAGGGAATTTGGCATCTAATGGATTTTGTCGTTCCAACGGACCACTGGGCGAAAATTAAAGTGAAAAGATGGACAAATACTTAGACCTTGCCAGAGAATAAAAAAAAAACAATGAAAAATAAGAGTCAAGTTGATACCAGTTGTAGTTGGTGTGCTCGGAATTGTCCACAGAATCCTGTAGAAAAGACTGGAGGAAGTGGAGAACGGTGGGAGAATCAAAACCATCCATACTACTGCATTGCTGAGATCGGTTAGAATCCTGAAAAGAGTCTTGAAGACCAGAGGGTATTTGCTGTTCTTCTGACTCTAGTGAAAGATCACCAGAGTTAGTTGGTGTGAAAAACTTGAAAGGAGTAAAATAATGAAAAGCATAAGCTTCTCTAAGACTCGGGGATACAAATTGATCTTACAATCTCGACCAGAAGATAAAACCGAGATTTAATTTACTAGAACTTATATATGCGTCGATCTGTCTTTGGTAATGCAAGCATGCCATTTCAATTTGAACCAGAATGATGATTGGCTCTCTCCCCAGTTGTCTAGTTCTGTGATAAATCTTTGTAGAATAACATCCCATCTTTCAGCAGTTCTTTGCAGGTGCTTGGTGGGGTTGCGGTTATCTATAGAGAAACCGGATCTAGCGAAACACGTTCGAATTCCCAACGAGGTTACTCGCACTAATGTCCTTGGGAACACGTGATTAAATTTCTTATGCTCAGTACCGAAGCCAGATATCTTAAAAAATGACTCGTCACTGGTATGCCACAAAAGTGAAAGCAAATCAGCATTTAGATAAACCAATTTCCTATAGCTTACATTACAACTAAGATTACTAATAAATTGCAGTCTTCTTTGAGTAGCTTGATTTAATATAAGAAAATATAATTAAAAATTCATAAAATGGTTTGATAAGCATAGGTTTGTTTTTTAAAAAAGTCACACGAATAGGGCACCCAGTGAGGATCGTAATTACAATACAATAATAACAGTTAATTATACTGGATTATTAACTATAACATCATGGGGAACCGTTCAAAGAATTTATAAAATTATCAGTACTAACCCTTATTATATGTGAATTGTATGGAGATCATTACTAAAACTAAAAAAGGATTTAGACTCGTTTTATAAAAGCTTAAAATGATTATTTGTTTTTAAAACACTTTTTTATCGTTTATATACGACGGGTCACTGATTTGATTACATCAAGTGTGGGCGTAAAGAAGTAAAATTATGATTCTTTCGGAAATTTCAGATACCATCGAAAACCAAAAACAATTAACAAATATTTCGAATAAATATTTGATTTTATTATTTTCCAGACTTGGAGGGCTAGCGATTATCAACGTAACCTTTTAAAAAAGAATTTCGAAGCCTTTTCTTTTTAAATCAGGTGACTGTTGAGAGGAAAAGAATTCCCTCTTAGCAGCTCGACACCTGGTTGCAACAAAGTTGGTATAAGTACAGATTAGGAGATGGAGAGCCATCTGCTCTTCTTATCGATTTCCAAGACAATGAGTAAGATCTTTGAGACGGACACCCTTTTTACAATGTGGAAAAGGTACTACACTCTGTCCCGAAGCGGAAATACTAGAGATTATACAATCTGATCCGAGACAAACGATTCAAGGAGAGATATTTTAATCCTTGATAGAATGAATTTATAATACACTCTGATTTGGTTTGGTTTGGTTTGGTTTTGTGGGTTGGTTTTACAGCATGTCAAACTTTACTGTGCAATTTTATGTAAAGGTAATTTTTTCTTTGTTTTTTACAGTTAGATGGTTTCAAGTCAACATTTTATTCTATTAATTTGTTTGCATACAGTCATATGATTTCAAATATTTCTATATAATACAAATAGTTTGCACACAGATCTTTTTGACTCATAGATGAAATCCTGATATGTACTACCACTTCGGATTGGAATTGACCTGGGAGTAGTGAATCCTCACCACCGCACGTAGTTTAGTTTCAAACCCAAGATACCCTTTTTTGTAATGTAATGGCTACAGTCATCTTATTTTAGGAACTGCTGCCAGTATGGTACTAGATTCTGATCCCAAGATACCCTTTTTTGGAAGGGTTTTGTTCCTATGCAATGGATACAGTCGGTCTATTCTAGGTCCTGCAGCCAGTATGGTACTACACTCTGATCCCAAGATATCCTTTTTTGGAAGGGTTTTATTCCTATGCAATGGATACAGTCGGCGTATTATAGGCCCTGCTGCCAGTGTGGTACTACACTCTGATCCCAAGATATTTTTTGGAAGGGTTTTATTCCTATGCAATGGATATAGTCGGCGTATTCTAGGCCCTGCTGCCAGTATGGTACTACACTCTGATCCGAAATAGAAGACCTGGTCTCTAATTTAAAAAGAAACTGTAAAGAATTACAGGAATTTTGCTGATTATGATAACTGGTTTATTTGATGCAAAACTTAAAACAAAAACTAATATTCATCTTTATACTTTAGATTTTAATTCTATCCTTTTCTTTCTTTCTGTGAGCATATATGCGCGCACTAGTGTATTATTTGTTTCCCTCCATTTGCAAAATGACTAACCTACTAACTCCACGTGCCTATATTTTAGCGCCAGAAAAAATATCCTGCCCTTCCTAACTACATACCTGTCGAATCAATGTGGCCACAAATTTACCTGGCTACCTGCCCGCCTGCAAGCCGGAACGCCTGCCTGCCTGCCTGCCTGCCAGCCTGCTTGCTTGTACGAACGGAAATTCGCTCGACTCATCCCTCGCATTGCAGCCCGCACGAACATTTCACAAACAATGATAATGACACATGAGACTTACAAAACAAAACACATCAAAAATGCATGTCGTTTGGATATGTCCTTTTAAGGATTGGGCCAATCATGACCATTTTGTGCACTTACTCAAACCCTTCTTCCAACAGATCCACTCATATTTTCTAAAAATAAATGCGATTCTTAAACGCTTTTTAATACTATTTAAATTATTGTAGTAAAATAGAGGAAAAATTAAGACCACAACATTCATCAACAATCTATTATGATTTTAAAAACAGAAAATTTTGTAGAATCTGATAAAGGAAAATATGCTATACCAATAAATTGTTATTTTTAACATCTTGGTTTTATATATGTTCACAAATTTACAGTAGAATACTGATATAGCGATATTCTTGGTCGTGGTCCGATGACTGCTTAGGCAAGAAACTGACAGCCATCAAAGCGCCTTTGACTCAGTCTCTACGCTATCTTAACTTAGATACATATGCTCTATCACTGATGTTGACCACACTTTATATATATATATATATATATATATATATATATATATATATATATATATATAAAGTGCGTGTGTGTTAATGCTGCTCATATTTTATATTCCTTTTATATTTTCTTATATTATCATTTTATCAATTACGTATTTCCGTCTAATCTCTGTATCACTCCCTCTCTGTACACACACACACACATATATATATATATATATATATATATATATATATATATATATATAAATACACCGGCATATACATATATATACATATACATTCATGTAAATACACATATATATCATATACATACACACACACATGCATACACACAGGCATATGCATATATATGTGTGTGTGTGTGTGTGTGTGTTTTGTGTAACCATGTATGTGTGGATGTACACTCATATAAATGTAGGCTCTTAATTTTTGTAAATGATATTTCGGTGATTGTAATAAAATGTTTAAAAAATCAAAAAATTAAAGTCCCCATAAGCTTTCAAAAACCAATGCATATCTCTGTCTGTCTGTCTCTGTCTGTCTGTCTGTCTCTCTCTCTCTCTCTCTCTCTCTCTCTCCCTGTGCGTATGTGTTTGTATACTAAAGTTGGACATCTTTCCATGGTAGTTTCACCGATCAATTACTTCTGAGTACTTGATTGTATGCTAACTGGGCGCTCTATAATTTTGACCTTGTGCCGAATTTAAGCTACACTTGTTTTGTTTTATATTACTATCGAAGGAAATGAAATTATTGACTCGTGTTCAGATCCTGTAAAAAGTTGTTTGCATTTCATTTCGCACTAATGCCCTTGGGAAAAGCATTAACCCATCTGTTCTCCCTCCAACAATGGGTAAATAGTAGGGCATAGTGGGTTCTTAAGCCACCGTAAGGCAAACAATTTCGGAGAAAAAACTTTAAACTTTAAACCAGCTGTACTCTGCTTTTAAAAAATTACCTCGTGTCACATCTCGAATCAAGGGCTATTCATCATAAAGCTACTAGTAAAAAAAAAACTCTTTTTTCAAATTTGATTTTTATTTAAACAATTTTTTTCTTAATTTAAACTATCTTTTCCAAATGATTTTCCTTTCGCGGACCTCTCCATAGAGTCTCACCACGACAGAGTTTGAGAACTTCTGATATAGAGGAAGCCGTAATCCATAACGTCATTTTGAACCAGTGCTACCATCATAGGTGGAGCCTACTGTATTCAGCTGACCAAAGAATGTTAATTAAAGAAACCTTACGCGTAATCTGGAAAAAATGTGGAAGATGAGTTTGTGAATATGGCCATTGTAACTGGCGCACTTTGAAAACCGTCATGAAGAAAGTGAAGAAATTAGACTTTTGAGGAAAGATTGAGACCAAATAGACTGAAAATCTCGAACTGAATATATTTTAGCACATGAAAATTTTCATTGGTTAACACGCTTCTTTTGTAAGTCAATTCACTAGTGACCCGAGTTCTTATATTATTGCGAACCTTATTATAATGGTCTTGTGCAGGAATATATATAATTTAACAAATAACAACGAAATGCATTTTATTTTATAGATTTTCTAGTAGGGATTTTTGGAGTTTGGGGTTTTTTTTACACATCGATATTGACAATTTGTGCTTACTTTGCAATTATGTCATTAAAAAAGGCATGAATCCACTTCTCCCGCGGTAGGTAAATAGCAGGGTAGTTGGAGCTCTTAATCCCTGTGCAGTTAATCTAGCCTACCGAGTTCTAATTGACGGTTTAAGAACTGTTCATTGGTATTAATACCATGTAAAACAGGGAAAATATTAATGGGAGAGTGATGCATCGCTAAACAATCCAATCAGTTTGTCAACTGCATCGGTTATGGAATATAGAACACATTTATGAACATATAAGTTAAGTAAAGTTGGCGACAGTAGTCGAGGTTGACCGAAGGCTCCCTTTTCAATAGCTACTACACCGATGTGAATGGAGAGAGCGCTACTCCTTTCCCTGGTTTGTTCCACTTTACCCTTGATACGTACCTTACAATACTGAGAGTTAAGCAAGGAGGTATCAAACACCATTTTTAGTATGACTCGACCTGGGATTGTACACCGGTCTCCCGGACCATTAGCGAACACTCTACCCACTAGGCAAATAGGTACAAGAAATTAATTGTTTAAAAAAATGATCATTTTTGCTTGAAACAGAATCCCCGTGGCGTAATGGTTAAAGTGATGGATTGCAACCTCAAAGTAAGAGAATTTAGTCGTGCAATTACTTTCACTTTCCAACAAATACTCTTGGCAATGGCATGAACCCCCTTGTCCCTCAATAGCAGGAAATAGCCCACAAAGATTGATATGCCATTAAACAAAGAAATCAATCAAAACCAATACTTGAAACTGTGTAATTGTTTGCAAACAAATGATTATTTTGTTAGAAAAGTTTATTGAAATCCTATAAATGTAAATGAATGACATGCATTTATAGTTACTCAAAGTCATAATTGTTTACAACGGATTAATTACTTAAAATTAAGTAACTGCTAACAAAAAAACAGAGTAATTTCAACCTAAAATAATCCCAAAAGATCTGTTAATAAAATAAACAGCTAACAGTTATTATTATTTACCAACCCCGCCGCTCAGGCAGGATATGACACAAGGTCAATTTTTAAGCGGAGTTTAACTGGTTTGAATTCAGAGTTTTCCTTCTCCAAGACTAGTTGCCTCACCAAGGCTGAAGAACCTAGTCTGTCCTACTATTTACCCATAGCTGGGGGGAGTATAACTGGATTCATACATTTATATGTTATTAATCTTAAAGTTTATAATGTTTTTACTGGTGATTCACATTAAATTGGGTAAATAGAGCCAAGTTTATTTAAACGGATGATTATGTAAAGATAGTTTTTTTTTAATATCTTAACATGTAAAATTGTACAATGCAAACACCCAAAATTATATATATATATATATATATATATAGTCGACGGTGACCCGAAGGCTCTCTTTTCAGTAGCTACTACACCGAGGTGTAGGGAAAGGCGCTACTCCTTTCTCTGGATTGCTCCACTTTACCCTTGATCCATACCTTATAATACTGAGTTTTAAGCAAGGAGGGATCAATTACCATTTTTTGTGTCTTTGGTATGACTCGACCTGGGATTGAACCCAGGTCTTCCGGGCCATTGGCGAACACTCTAACCGCTAGGCCAATGGACCGGCCAATATATATATATATATACAATGTGAATATTATGAATATATTTGTATGCTCACACCAGGCGCTTACTCATTTGAGCACTGCTGTAATTTAGATTGTCTCAGTATTTTTTTAAAATCTCACTTCCCTTTCATCATAAGTGATTTAAGAACAGCCAGATATAATAGTTTTGTTCACATCCACGTTTTCTTCAGATTTTGAGGAAGGTTCTTGGATTTTTTGAGTTTCTTTTGAGACAAACTTTTTCCTTTGAAAGCGGTACTCGGTGAAGCAGTCATGTTGTCACTTGATCTCCAGTAAAAGCCGCCAGTTAATTCTGGTGTAAAAAAAACTATATCATTAATCTCAGGCGTCCGGGCTGCTGTTTTTTTTTCGGGGTGCGAAAGAAGATATAACGACCATCCACACCCAGATTTCTTCCTTTCCTTCCCCCTTCTCCCCCCCATCTCTCTCTCCCTCTCTCTCTCTCTCTCTCTCTCTCTCTCTCTCTTACATATACACACACACACACACACATACATACTGATACACATACATTCTTTCTTTCTTTTCTTTCTATACCCTACTCTTTCAATCTCTTCTTCACAATTTTTTTCACCTGTCCTCTCTCTTCCGAATTCTAATACTAACCAACTTTTTATCCCCTCTCCACATTTCTACAACTCCTCACCTTAGCTTCCATAATTTTGGCATGTATCATCAAGGTGTCAGGCACAGATTGGTGGGTACCAAGAAAACGGTAATTGGTTGAATGTTTCCAAGACATGAAACAAATGTGATGCTTACTTTGGGGGTACGCATGCGCACTTTTAATTCCTGTGACGCCTTAGGGGTTGAGTCTACTTCGAGCTTCGTAGATGACGGAATGATTTTTCTTAGAAAGGAGTCATATCCTTTCCTTAAACGATGAAAAAACATTGATCAAGTCTACTATTATATTTTTTCCTCACTTCAATTTCCTTTTTTGGATTTTTAATATATTACAACTGTACCATTATAATTGATACATCTACACATATATTATAAACTATTGGAAAAGAGCAGTTGTAATAATTTAGAGTTATAATTTCGACTTTTATTTGTCATAGCTGAAGTTATTTTAGAAAAATGTATCTGACTCATAGCCACCACGATCTGTGTTTATTGATATTTACTAAGATTAACTTAATCAGGTAAAAAGTCACATGATTCTTTTCGTAGAAATATTTAAGCTTTGCTCGATGTCATTTTAGTATTTATGTATAAATATTTATGAAGCTTTACTTAGCTGGCAAAAGGCCGTCTCAATACATATATATATATATATATATATATATATATATATATATATATATATATATATATATATATATATTTATATATATATATATAATTATTTGTATTAAGAATAGTTTCTTGAAGTTATTATTGCTTACTAAGGGTTATCATTATTACTATTATTTACTCCTTTGAGAGTTTTTCACACCAGCGTTAGCTGAAGATTTCTCACTGGAGTTTGAGAGACAGCGAGTCTCCGCAAGTTTCCAAGACTCTTCTCAGTATTCCGGCCGATCCCAGCAATGCTGTGTATTGGATATTTTCCACTTGTCCGCATATATCCAAGTCTTCCAGTCCCTTTATCAAGCTTTAAGGGATTATGCCAAGTGCACCAACCACAATGGGTATCACCGTCACCTTGATGTTCCATAGTTTTCTGGGGGGGGGGTTAATTCTCTACCAATGTCAAGGCAAGTACCTATTCGGCAGGTTTTCTTTTTTTGTTGACTATCACAAGGTCTAGTCGTCTGGCTCTGATTAGGTGATCCGTTTGCATCTCAAAAAACCAGAGAATTTATGCGTCTCATTCTCCAGGATGGATTTTTGGTTGTGCATATATGCCTAGTTCGTATGGTCAAATTAAATTTTTTGCACACCTCCCAGTAGATTCCCTTCTTTACCCAATCGTGTCTAGTCTTATACTTTTTTTGTGCTAATTTACTGCATTCGCTTATTATATGATTGATCGTTTCGTCTCTATCACCACATAACCTACATTAACTATTTTGTTGTGTCTTGTCTATTTTTGCTTTGATTATTATGGCGTTGTTTTGTACTGTTATTAGATGAGATTTAGTTTCTCTCTGATGATTTTCTTTTCTTAGCCATGCCCAAGTTTTCTCACGTGAGATTTTGCTTGTATTATTATTTTTATTATTATTTACTTGAAGCAATATAACCGTGTACGAACAAATTATCATTATTATATAAGAATTGTTACTTGAAACATATGAACATGAATAAATTATTTATAAATACTTTATATAATATATAATTATTCTGAAGCTCTGGGGAGTACGGAGACACACATTTATAGCCATTACTCCCAGATCCACTCTGACCTGGAGTTGTTGTACCAGTTAGAGGTCAAAGAGACATGTTTGGTGAACTTACTTCAAAGTCACGCGTTTTATGTATAGACACTTGTTAAAATTTGCCTAGTCAAGCACAAGGTCATCTCAGCATTTTTGTGGAGATATTTACAAAACAATGTTTAGCCTGGCACATGGTTCTCTCCGTATTTATGAGTAGAAATTCACAAAGCTTAAAACAGCCTGCCACCAGGCCGTTTGAGGATTTATGTATCGATATTTATCAAGTTTTATTCAGTGTAGTTCAAGGACATCTGATTGTATGGAGATATCATTATTTAAGTTGGGAAGAATTTTCTTTAATTGTGATAGAGATTCATTACTTTTTCTTCTCACTCCCTCGGTATCTCCTCGTGCAAACTTCAATGAGAATCTATGACTGGCTGACTGTATTCATTTATAATTCCATAGGAATGTATCTACCCAACCCACGGTCAGGGTCAGAATGGAACAGAAAGTCCATTTTTAATAGGAATAAAGCTGGTTCAGATATTATCCTTCTCCTAGACTGGCTCACTACCCAAGGCTAATGAACTCAGTCTACTCTGGAGAGGGAAATATAACCATTACGCCATGTGTCCTTATGGACAGTTCAGAGTGAATTTTGGGGACGTAAATTTAATGTTCTTACATCACAATGAATTGCTACAATTATGTATGATTTTTTTTACCTGAGTTCATATTACGATTTTTTATCAAACCTTTTTGATTATTGGTTCCCATCATGTATTCATCTATATACTTGGTCAACTTAACAGGCCACTTTAGCCCAACATATGTGCTGATTCTTTACGGCATCTAATTCTCCAATGTTCTTCTCTATCAATTATTTTAACTTCCTCCCATAAGAGCAGATGGTTTCCCTTTTCCTTCCATATAAGGTCCGCCATAACGGACTATTCAATTTCACCTCATACTACTGCTTTTCGATGTTCTTCTAGCCTTACTTACAGAGTAATATTTAAGTTTTCAACTCACTAATGACAACAAATCTGCATTAAATAATTTTGCTGACAGCAAATGTGATGTCGGACCTTTTTACATCACACGTATTCGACCACCGTTCCCTAGAATCAGTGGGCAATATACAAAAATCTCAACCAATAGGCGCGTGTCGGATATCCAGACTTATTCAATAAAGAAGCCAGACGAGGGACAATGTTGTTTGTTTTGGGTTCAATTTCTCTAAATAAATTGATTTCCACCGATCGATAAATCTACTCTCATTTCAGGTAGATATCGTTCTTTTCACCATCGAATTCCTGTAAAACATTTTTCGAAGACGTATTGTCAAGAAATCTAATTGAACCAACTTTCACATATTTTCTTTAAAGGTAAACCATAATTTTTATCAGGCAATTGAGTGTTCAATGAGGGGAATTTTACAGAAGAAAAAAAAAATGAAACTATTTTTTTCAATCCAACAACGCATTGTTTTACTTAATTTGATAATAAAATTCCATCTAAACGGCTTCGGGGTAACACATGCCAAAGAAAATTTCCTTTGTTTGAAGTAAAATGGAATTTTATTTCTCAGACGAAAAAAAAAACTCTGCGAGTTACAGAATATGCTTTTTGTTGTTGCTGTTGTTGTTATTCCAATTTATGAAAATGATTAGAATTCGTTTTGAATTTGATGACAAATCAATTTTAATTATTGCAATATATACATGCATATATATATATATATATATATATATATATAATTAATGCTCCATTTTCGAAGATGTTTGTCGTCTCTTTGTTTACCATGTAAGTGAAAAAAAGAAACATCTTTACATCAGGAAATAAAAGGGGGTAAACACTTTCATAACACGAACATTACTCTATGAGTGATTGTGATTAAACTATAAAGTCATGATAAGTCGTATATAAAGTCATATATAAGTCATAATAAGCCATGTATAATCAAACACTACTCTATGAGTGATTGCGATTAAACTATAAAGTCATGATAAGTCGTATATAAAGTCATATATAAGTCATAATAAGCCATGTATAATCAAACACTACTCTATGAGTGATTGCAATTAAACTATAAAGTCATGATAAGTCGTATATAAAGTCATATATAAGTCATAATAAGCCATGTATCATCATCATCATCATATCGTGCTGGCAGCACGGATATCCCTGACCCTCTCTCGCCACTCCTCCCTATCGTTCATCGCCCTAGGCAGGTCTTCAGGACAACATCCTGTATCCTCACACAGCTGCTGAATGTACGTTCGTGCTGGTCGTCCTGCTTTTGCGCGGCCGTGTGTGGGGATCCATAAGAGTACATCTCTTATGAGTTCATCTCTGCTTCTCCAGCAATGTCCAGCATGTCTGGTTCGCCTAACTTGAATAGATTTCGTGATAGGGGGCAGGTGGCCATACAGTTGGTGTCTCGTGGGGTGCCGCTGCCAGGACTTGTTGAGGATTGCACGCAGCATTCTTGTGTAATTGCCATCTAGTTTCTTCTCGAGCCGTTTTGTTAGCGCCCATGTAGTGCATCCATATAGCAGTATCGATGTGACCGCTGCCTGGAAGAAACTGCGTTTCATTTTATCGGTTAGGTCTGATTTCCATATAGTCGATAGCCTATTGATAGCTGTCCATGCGATTAAACTATAAAGTCATGATAAGTCGTATATAAAGTCATATATAAGTCATAATAAGCCATGTATAATCAAACACTACTCTACGAGTGATTGTGATTAAATTCTTGGGACGAACCAAGGCAACATTACCACTAATCATAAATACAGCAGGATATAATGAATTTTCTTTCTCACTATGGAATTCTAACTTGAGCCTCTATATTATCCTGTTGACATGGCTATTTTCTTCTGTGTGATCTCGGTACTTTTTTGTTATTCTGTCATTCTGCTGATACGTTATTTCAGTCTACTCAGCTATTTAATCCATAGTTTTTGATATATCTCCTGAGTTTGAATTAAGTCCAAGTTTATCACATTCACAATAATATTCCGATCCGAAACTTCTGTAAAAAGAAGTTCTTGGTGTTTTCCTTTTTGTTTGTTTGAATAGATCAATATTTATATCCATTCTAAATTTTGATTTCAAATTTTTTTTCATTAATGCCGTTCGAAAATCAACGTCCTTTATTTTAAATTGTGACTATATATATATATATATATATATATATATATATATATATATATATATAATCCTGTTAATAAAATCTGCGATTGCTTGTATGCTTACTTGGTTACGTGTGTCTTATGGTCAGCCAAACTTTGGAAACCTACGAGTGAAAACTATTCTATAAGGATGACTTGAGAATGAATACAGAATTGGTGACGTTGACTTTTGAGGTGAGAAAAGATCCCTATAATTCAATTAAGGCTCTATACTAAATCTTGACTTTTTATCAGAATACTGTTAGCAATGTTATAGATTTTTCTTTTTCTTTTTCTTTTTTTTTTTTTTTTTTTGTCTTTGCTTTAGTTTTTAAATATATGTTAGAATTTACTCAATAACTCAATGTCGGTGATACCAATTGTACTTAGGGCACACGGAACGGTACCATCAAAGAAAGACTGGAAGAAATGGAAATCAGAAGAAAAATCGAGACCATACAGACCACAGCATTTTTAAGATTAGTTAGAGTACTGAGAAAAGTCCTGAAAATCTGAGGAGACTTACGGTCTTTCAGACTATAGTGAAAGACAATTACACTCATATGGTATCATGTATTCCTGTCTAATACTAATAATTTTCAAATAGGTCTATTAGATCTATAGATGGGACCCAAAACAGTTCCCACTACATCTGATCAAAGTGAACAACCCAACCCTCCAGAACTGAAGCCTGGCCACCACAATTAAATGTCATACCCAAGACCCCACTTCTGGATGAACTTTACCCCTTTGCAGAAGATGTAGTCGGCATATACTAAATTCTACTGACAATGGGACCCATAAATGGGATCTTAACACATGCTACACATCGCCAGAACCTCAGAACTTTTACGGTGTGTAGGGTTTTACAATTGGTAGGTTTTAATCCCTATCGATAGAGTGGTTTTCGATTCATCAAATACTTGTCTCTATTTTCGTACATAATAAAAGCATGCAATATTTTGACATTGAAGGAATTTTCATGATTTTGGATTGGGGTTTCTATACAAGATACGGTCTTAATCTTAGCTTAGTTCGGCATATATTGTAATGCTCTAAAAGGCTTAAGAGTGATATCCCCGTGCTTCTTGATTTCCACTGTCGAATCAACATTTCGCTCGGTAGATCAAATCGATCAAGATATTATTTTCGCAGCTTCTCCAGCATTTGATCGAGACTTATCAAGTTGCATTTGTTCTGAGAGACTCTTTCAAATAGCTTGAAATATGAGATATATTTTTGTCTATAGATTTTGTCCATAGATTTTACCACACGGAGATCGCGTATCTTATACTCGCTCGAAGTTTTCCATTGAATATATACAAATATTTTTTTATGTATAGGTATATATTAATTGTGAATATATAGAATATATATAGAATATGGCTTTCGATACTGAAGGCAAGCTGAGCTCTATAGTTTTGGTTGAGTAACCAATGTATGAAAACGAAAAACCGATTTTAAAACCAAGATTTAATGTACCTAAGTCAGTACGACGTTGTATATGACCTTGCCTTTCACATGGATTACATCAGCGTCGTAAAGAGTGGAAGAACTTCAGCATGGGCAACTGCCAGTCTTTCATACAACTTTTCACAGGCTTGTATCGAGATCATATTGTCGATTCCCTTCTTTTATTCAGCTTAGTTTCATTTGGCACAAAGTCATAAGTATGGAGCTCCTTAGAAACTCGAAACTCACTTCTGCCATAAATAGTTCGCCAGCCTTTACACAACGTGTGATTTACACAAGATTTTCTTAGGTTGTCACAATGCCAGAAGTATATAGCACCCAGTCAAACACGAATTTGATGGTAATGTTCTGCAAGCCAAGCTTACTTAACATTACACTACGGAAGACGCCTTTCATACCACCGACAACACTGGTCAAAAAAGACTTTGCCACGAGATGAAAACATAAATTTCTGACTAAATTATGAATGCTAATTCCTAATCTAGAGTGAAAATATTGCTGGCCCGTAACTATTTTAAGTTATATATAGAATACTGTTATAGAAGGTGACCCGGTGCAAGCCCACGATAGAAGGAATCATATCTTAATCTGCAAATAGATCTTAGCCTCTCCGATAATAATAATAATAATAATAATAATAATAATAATAATAATAATAATAATACATTAACATTGAATATAGGATCATTGGGGGTAAATATTCTATAAGCTCCTGCAATTAGTACAAGAAATTTTTGCATTGATTTTGCAGAACTTCGTTGGGAACTATTCAGCAGAAAATTCTATTAAATAAGTGGGCAACGTGCTAAAAGACTATCAGCAAATGGTTGATAAAATATTTCTTAAAACTTTATACTTGCATTCTCCTTTCGATTTTTTAACATAATCTAAGTGAGATAATTGATGACCACGAAGATATTTCAGCAAGGTAAACCTGATACCAATGCCATTTCAAGTCGTTAAACAGGTACAATGACTTCAGGTTAGTATGGGTCAAGGAGTAACGGTAACGAAAGGTGACTCAACACACCGCAAGTTTTTAGAACCACGAGACGCTGTTAAATGTCATGCATATGACAATCCTTTTTTGGAGGGTTGGGAGGATTACTTCTCAGTTAGAGATGTAGTTCTTAGCCTGATTCTAGTGCTCAATCGCATCAAATTACCTGCAGCACAAATAGAGGGTTTGATGCGATTGATTTTAACGGCATGATAACCCGTCTAGGGTTATTTTATACCAAGCGGTTAAAGAATTGTGTTCATGTTGTGTATTTGTTTCTTAAGCAGTCGTTTTATTTTTTGTTTTGTTCTTCTTTTTTTGCTTGTTTTTGGCTTCTTTTTTTTTTGCACGTAGTTTTATCAAACAGGCACAACCACACCAGGTCAACTTTGACCTGGAGTAATGTCAATAAAGAGGATACTCCACACTCCTCACATTCGACGAACTACAGCCTCACCATCAGATGCAGTTTAGTGTCATACCCAGAAGACCAATTTTTGTGGGGATCTTAGCCGTCTGCAGAGGATACGGTCAGCATATTCTGGGATTTATTGACAGGGATAATAGAGGATTTGAATTCTTATTACAATTGCTCTTACTAAAGCCAGTGATCCTAGTCGTAATTATTGACTCATAGTTAATAGTGAGTAGAGATTCATGCATTCCCTAATGGAATTACCATGCAACGAGATCTAAAATAACCAGTCCACAATTTGATCTTAAGTGACCTTCTCTAACTTCTATGGTGATAACAATAATTTTGCAATGCTTCCATTTCGCCATCTGGAATTTTCTTTTATTATTACACTGAGACAACGTTAATCATTGCTCCGTTCCAGTCGATACGTCCCGTACATTGAATTATTATTTTGGATACAGAAGACATAATTCTGTATCCAAAATATCAATTGGTATTTATCACTGTTGTAAAGTTCGCTTAGTGATGAAAACCTAAGAAAATATCGTATTTCAGGGAATTTGTCGCTATTATATCTGACGTAAGTATCAAGATCGAACTTCAGATGTCGATAACTTCAAACAACGTTTACTTACTGTTTTATTTTCAATTGCATCAGCAATTGATTGCCAGGTTGATAGCAGATTTTCCGCACGCAAATCTAAATACTTTGATCAATAGCCGTCAGTGCTTCCTGGGTCTTCCAATTTATCAAAGCTAGAATGATTTTTAGCATTGAATCATAGAAAATCGCTTCTTGAAGATGGCATTTGTCAGTCTCTTGAGATCTGCACTCAGATCTCGGCATTCACCTGAACAAGGTAATATGAAAAAGCTGCTGTTGCTCATGCTGCAAGTGTCTCCTCCACCTCTCGACGCTGATATTATCCAAGGGAAGTGTCTTGGCATCGGCATTGCCGCAGGAGTTCTCAAAACGAAGCTGAAAACAACGTCATACTGCCTTGGGGACCACAGCTATTAAATCCTTCTCTCTGGCTAGTTGCCAAACTAAAACAAGAAGGCCGTCTTCCCTACGGAATTAATAATATTTTATATATTAACTATGAATAATTTACGATCCATACATTGAACTTTAACCAGATATGGAAAAGCAGAATTTGCCAATGTAAAGTTGGCATTAAATTGAAGTTACCTAATATAGCTCACACAGATGTCTGCCATATTACAAAAATTCCTATGTCCTTTTTATATATGTAACTGTAATTTAACTTCATAGCAGGATTTTTAACAGAGCAATAGGCTTAAAATTCATCTTCGAAAAATACAAAATTTGCAACTGAAAAGTAATTTTGTCTGGTATTCACACAAACTGAACATCATCATGCCTATTGTCATTAAAGTTTAGATAAGTGTAAAATGCTAATTAGAATTCTTCACTCCTTATCAGTATCATCATTGACTTCATTTACCACAAGTTCACGGATCGTCTAATTTGCCTTATGTTTTTATATACGAATCGAGGAAATTCGATCTCCTTACTATCGGAAATCACTTTCTGCTTTATCCAAGAAAAAGACAAAACTCTCCAAAAAATAAACTTTACAGCCTTCTTCACCTTTGCCAAACTGGATTGAGTTCTCTTTACTATTTTTAAAACCATCAAATAAGTGTCGAAACGTCTTCTAACATTTCGTATCCAGGGTATAACACTAAACTGTATCTGATGGTGAGCCTCCAGTTCTTGAGATTTAAGGAGTGATCCTTCATTGTTTTTACACCCAGATCCACACTGGCCTGGAGTGGCAGTACATGTAAGAGTCTCATCAATAAGTCAAATTATTTCTCTTCAATTGAATCGTGGGCAAAAATTATTCTCAAGAAAAAGTACAAACATCTAAATATAAATGTACAATGAAGGTTATTCTTTTATCTCTCGGTATAAAATAACTCTTGACGCGTTGAAATACCGTTAAAATTGATCAATCAATGAAGTAGGTTTCTTTCAAAATCAAATCGCTCTCTTATTCCTCTTGGGAATATTGTTTGATTCATTAAAGCTCGAATACCCTTTGGGGGAGTACCTGTGGAGTAATGGCTAAAGTGCTGGATTGTGACATCATAGTAAGCGAATTCCAACTCCAAACTTATGCCCCTTCGGAAAAGTATGACCCTCCTTATACCCCTCCAAACTGTGCCCTAAAATAGTATCGCTGCTCTTCTTCTACAAGGGTGTCTTTGGCATTAAATTACCTACGATGGCTAATATGTCATTAAACAAAGCAAACAGATCGTAGAATCACCTTTTTCAGTAATAAAGACAACTATTTACGACACATGGTTCAGTTTCCTGTGAGTCTGACACTGAGTAGCAATTTACAAAGCTTTTTGCTTAGATGTGGCTCAAGGCTGAAGGAATCGGGCACCCAATGAGACTCGAACTCTCTCATGAAGGTTTACAAGTCAAGTTTGCTAACCATTACACCACCAGAGGCACCCAGTCTGGCACTAAATACAAGGAACCCTCAAAAAGTAATGCAGAGGGCACAATAACACTGTTGGAAGATACAGAAATTTTTCAGCTATAAAATATTATTTTTCTGCAAAGTCAATACCATTAACTTTGTACTTTCACCAGTGATAAGCAAGATTTTTTAAAAATATTCTCATGTCTTGAGTATTTGTTGGCTGAAAACAACCACTTTCTAAATCAAGGTCATAATATTTAAGTTCACATCGATTGCACTTCAAACAAGTTTCATAATGGGAAACAATACATTTGTAAGTTATTTTATGCATTTTCGACAAGAAATCAATGAATTGAATCAATAAATAGATCAAATCAATGAGCGCTCCATACTTCCTTACTCCATCTTCTTTCTCCGATGTCCCTAGATACTAAGCGACTAATCATATTTAACTCCAAAAATTTAACCAATAAAAATCATTTCCGGAATGAATCAGTCGTTTGAGGTTAACAAAAGTAAATTCAGGTCAAAACACTTTTAAAAACACTTGCTACTTTTCAGGTTTGGACGTAAACAGCATGTTGACAAAGATTTAAATTCAAACATATTGCTTTTATTCTTTATTTTTTACGAATGCCTAATCTTCTTTTATATAAATCAATTGTATGTCTTTACGCAAACCTCAAAGTTTTCCTTCTCCTGCACTGGTTGCCATACCAAGGTTAAAAAGCCTTGTCTTCCTAACTATTAACTCCTAGTTGGAGGGAAAATAGGATACATACCTTTCCCAAGGATATTAGCGCTATGTAAAATGTGTCCACGATTTGAACCTTGATCGCCGACTCTATTTCCTTCTATGATAACCACTAGCGACTTTATTATCAATTGTAATGTATTCAAGTTTCATTGAAGAAGCATTGTCAGTTATCATTCTATTAATTTGTACTTTCTACTAATTCCATTTAGTGTCATAATATATATAATGTTTAGGATGCTATCCCATACAACTCTTAGTTAATTAGCAACCATACATATTATTAGGAAACTATTATTATTATTATTTTTTCTTTAAATTTAACTCATGAAAGTTGAATATATCTTTGATCTAGGACATAATTGTTGAAAATGTGGATATTTGTTGAATGAAGTTGCATGAAAAATATTTTATTTGATTACTTTACAAATGTTGAGATTGCACCATCGTAGGTAAAACGCTTTTCTATAATAATTTCTATATTTTTTCGATTTCTTTTCTATAATATTTAATTGAATATTTATGAAGAGAGAAGGAAACTGATATAGATATCGCAGGAGATTTTTCGTCGTATGATCTTTAAAGAGGACAATGTAAATGCATCCATGGACAACATTTTTTTTCCATACAAAAATTGTAGATCTGACCTTGAAAAGTTTCCATTCAATATGGAGGAACAAGAAAAGCTAGAACAATGAGATCAAACTCATTAGTGTCAATACAATTTATATGATTATTTTCTTCTTGACATGAGGCAATCCTCTTTGCATAAGGATGGCCATTAATGAAACAAAAGAACACGAAGAAAAAGAAAAATCGGCAGAATATGAGAAAAGAGAAATCGACATTTTAAAAAAATGTAGGAGACGTGAAGATTTGGGCTAATGAAGAAAATTAGAAATGCTGTGTCATGAAAAAATAAGTTGACTTTTTTATCAGTTGGAATGTATTGACTTGGTAGAAAGATAACTTGATGGATACAAATAATTTGTGGGCGAGTAAATTTTCACTCTAACTCGATCAGGGGTCAAATTACCTTTTTTAATCTTACAGACTGGTCACAATATCTTTAGTCGTAGTACTCTCCGGTCATCTTCAGGTGTCTGTCGTACATGGTAACCATCCGGCAATTTAAAACCAAAACTTATTCAATCCTCAGAGATAGAAGATTGTTCTAACACAGCAAATTGAAAACAACGTATCCCTAGGAACTGACTAGATTTCCTTGAGAATGCCACAAGGGTATGAATTAAGGTGTTCTTATACTTGCAAAATTAACGTGACCAATACTGATATTGTTTGGCCATAAAAAAATGAAAAAAACCTATAAATCACAATTCCCCATACGATATTTTATTTATTTTATTTTGATTATTAATTTACTCCTTACGAAGTTTTCATACAAGCTCGTATTATTGGTTTTTCACTGTTGTCACAGTGACAGCAAGTCTCTTCAGATCTCACCGGGATGATTCTAATCGATTTTAGGAGTACATGGTCTGGATGGTCTCTATTCTTCCTTTGATCTCCACTTCACTCAGTCGCTACTGAAGGCTCGAATTATAAGTGATACTGCCATCACCTTCAGGTTCCACTTAATTTGTAGCTCGCTAGTAAGGTCCAAGTATCTCTCTATTTTTTTTTTTTTTTTTTTGCTCTCTCTTTTTTTTCATTCTGTGGTTGGTTGGAATAGAAAACTCCATTAGATGATAAGTTCTTTTTTTTCTCATTAATTAATAATAGATCGTTTTTTTATCAGGGTTGAATGATCTTTTACATCACAACATCCCAGAGAATTTTATACGTTTTATTTTATTAGGATATATTCTCGTTTGGACATAATCCATTTGTCAGTATAATCTAACATTAGACTTTATCACAATTCATATTTGGTCTCCTTTCCCGCCAAATCATGCGTTCTTCTATATTCCTTTTACGTCTGTTTTTCAATTCTAAATCTCCTTTCTATATTTTAACTGACAATTTTAATAGTATTTATTACTATTATTAGTGTTTCAAATTCGTTTTCTTTTTAAATCTTAATCGCAATATCATCAGTTTACAAGACGCTTATCATTTCTTGCGAATTTGTGAATCCGTTTCGCCTTCTTTTTTTTTTCTTTTTGTTTTTTTTTTAATTCAGTGGCATCATAGCAACAAGAAATAGTTGGGACGAAAATGAATTTCCCCGATAAAAATGTCTCTTAAGAAATTTTTCTCGGTTAGGTTTTATTCTCCTACAGTTATTTCTAAAATACAGTTTCCCATTGCTCTCGTAATGAAGTTTACGACTTGCTAAGGGATTTCAACATTTTCAGACATTCTATTATCCATGTTTGTGGGATCATATCATTAGTAGTCCATCACTACTATGGCTACAACTTTTTTTTCTGTTTTTACTTTGAATGTGTTGATCGATATATCATCAACCATTTGTTACTCTGGTTCCTTTGCGAAATCATCTCCGTAACCTTCTTTTTCTGTGAATGTTCCTCCTCTTTTAGATTTGGAAATAAGGTTTCGGCAATTCGATGTCATTAATTTCGGTCTTTTGCTGGCCTCATATAAAATGTATTCCTCTCGGCTCGTCTTCGAGTATTCTACGCTTTCCAGCTGGCGCCTAACTTAATGTAACATTACTATTGCGTCCTGGTTCATTCTGAGTGTATGGTTTAACCATAAAAGATGCAGGTGTTTCATTTCAAATGTAACCAGTTCTGTGGCACAACTCCTTGGGTGTCATTTGAGTGGGTTAGAAAATGTGACAGGTTTTCATCAAGTACTCAGTGTGGAAGACATCTAACTTGTTCAGGTTTCCTTTTACCATATTCCAGTCTCTCTGAACTATAATTTAAAATATATTTCGCATTTTTGTTATTATGTCAAATATTACTCTGAATACTATTTTGCCGAGACTCCCAAGTTGGTTGAAGTTTTTAAATAGCCTACAAGCTTTTTCTAAGACTTATTTAGAATAACTGGGAGGCGCTTGTGATGTAAAGTCAGGATTCAAATCCTAAACATAGCTCTAATAACCTTAGGAAAGGTATGAATCCAAGTATTCTCTTTCTGACTATGGGTAAATAGTAAGACAGAGTGGGCTCTTTAGCCTTGTTATGGCAACTAGTCTAGAAGAAGGAGAAGTCTGAATTCAAATCAGTTGTATTACACTTAAAATTTGACTTAATATCCTCATATTGCACGTGGATAAAAACATTTTCGGAATAACTTATATAAAACAGTTGTTTTATTGTCTTTTGTTGAGAGATTTGTATTTTTGCTACAAAAAGTCAAGAGAAATTCAGTGCCAGAAAATTGGTCAGTATTTATTGTCTGTAATCACTTGACCCTGTTAGTACTAACCTCTTGTGTGCAGATGCTCCAATTTTGAATAGGAGCGATTCTTCAAGTGCTATGAATATTTCAATGATGTGTTAAGATATTGGAAATGCGGGAACGTATTGTCTATGACTGGTCAGAGATATAAGGAGTGATGATTTTTAAGCGATCTGTCAGGACAGCGTCTGAAGAAGGGAAAAAGCTGTTAAGCGCAGCTTTGTTAGAAAACTTGACTTGTATCCAAGAATAATGATAACAATGGCTATTGCAAATCTGGGCCGGAGTATTTAAATATTTAGAAGAAAGATAAACAATTTTATTTATGGCTCCGTGTTGGTGGACCTGTTTAAAATAGTGTTAGATACTGTGATTGAATTGCAGTCTTGTGTACGCAGCCATAGCATTCTGCTAAGACTCGTTTCCGATTTAGACATCATGTTTCGTTTCCTGTTCTGTGTATTTCAATAAAACTTTAAATAGTCGTTTTAAGATCATCTTTTTATGCATTCTTTTATTTTCTTCTTTTTTTTAAATTTAATTTAATTTTTTGGAGGAGGGGTAAGTTTTTTGTCTTTGTCAGAAGTAATTATTCTCATACAGACGTTTGCTTGTTTGAGGATAACTTTCATTGCTAGAATCTTAAATAGCAAATAAAGACTATGTTAGCAATGGTTACCCGGCATTGCTCAAGAAAAATGGTCAGTAAAAAATATTTTAATTGCTAGATATGTTTTAACAATTAGTATCATTATTATCATTATTATTATTATTATTATCATTACTGCAAAAGCAATGTATACACACCACAAAGGGAAGAGACACGTGCCCACTTTTTTCTTGTTAATCTACATTTTAATTAATTTCATTTATTTATATATTTATGTATTTTATATATTTTTAGTAAGGTCTGGACTTTATTATAAGTTGTTTTGTTTCCTTTTTTTATCGCTTAAGTATCCCACATTTATCGATGAGGACATATAGACATATATATATATATATATATATATATATATATATATATATATATATATATATATATTATGATGCAGTGAAAGATTCTTATTAGCATTTGATAGTTAACTTCTTTATAACGGAAATATGAGTGATAAAAATACAGGGTGGAACGATAAAATTGTCGTCCTAAAGAAAACAACACTACAGCTTTATTTTAAAACTTCTATTGAAAAAATCAATTCAGGTAATTTGATTCTGTAGTAGAACTGACATCTATTCAATGTAGCCGCCTTCAGCCTCAATCACCGCCTCGATAGGGTACAAAGTCGTAGCACTCCTTCTGAAGCCAAGCCTGGGTCTCTTTGGACTTGTGGGCCGGCGCCGAGTCCCGCTGCCACACCCAGGGTCTGCCACCGGCCACCTGATTGCACCAGGGGATCACCACACTCTTCAGCACATCCAGGTATACTTTGGTGTTGACTTTCAAGCCGACTTCGAAGATGTGAGGTGGAATGATGTGGCATGATGTGGCCCTCACTTGAAACCACACCAAAGACCATAACCGTAGCCGGAAACTTTGTTTTCATCACCCTGGGCACGCCCCTGTTATTCGTGGCAATCCAGATTTGCATTTTCAGGGTGCTGGCAATAGTTCTGTTGTCATAACTTGGATCGGTAGAGAGCATGAGTTGTACAGCGGCGCATCTCCGATCTCGTACGTTGAACATTGTGTCACTTTCAGACATGATAGAAGGCTCCCATCGCTTTTGGGATTTATACACAACTGGCCAACTAGTACATGGTCTGCAACAAAAAAAAGAAAACCAGTTTTCATTAAACGGAAATGGAATGATGTCGTCTTTTCTAGGGCGACGATTTTATCGTTCCACTCTGTATAGCGTTCAACGCAGACCACATAAAACAGTTATTTTTAGAATTGTAAATTGGGCTGAAAATTGCTTTATTCTATGAGTTAGAGAGTTTTAAAAGTATTCATTATTAGAGCAACAAAACAGAATACAAACGTCACAGATTCTTGAAGCCCAACACATGAGAAATAAAAATCTGAACCTCAATGAAATTAATTTTGAATCCAATACTTATGAACTCAAATTTCTTTTGCTACTATTGCTATTTATAGAACAAACACTATAACATAACACCAGTATAAACACTTGCTGTTTAATTCTTACAAAGTTGTGATGTACTTGCAAAGGTTGTATCGATTGTGCAATATACACCTCCACCTCTGATGATGGCCCCAACTAGGTCAGAAAGTGCTTGGAAAGCAATCAATTACAGAAAATTATTCAGCCAATTTTGACCGTATATAAAAACGTACATCCGGCGACTTAAAAGGATCAAAAACAAAAATATGTGGACAAAAAATGTCTACACTATTTAATCAAATATGTATCAACGAAGAGACGTTGCCCAAATACACACACACACACACACACACACACACACACACATATATATATATATACAATAAAACTTTTAATTACATTTAGATAGATTATTTTATATGATAATCGAAGTTTATTTTTATCGTATGATTGTATGTTTGGTAAATATAAAATACAAATTGAAAATTTATTTCTATGTGACATCACCCACGCGCTTCAGAAATTCTAGACAAAAGGAATTTTTTTTTCTGACATGAAATCAATTTCCTTTGTTTTTGCTGTTTTTTAGGAGGGGTCTAGATGTTCCTTCTTAATCGATCGCAATCTTAGTAAAATGTCACTCTGATGAAAACTAATACATACTGACTTACAGGCAACTTTTCTAACTGCTCTGCCAAACTTAAGCGGAAATAAGTAAATTCAAGTCATTGAAATATATATATACTTAGTATGCTGTCTTATTGTATCAAGTTCCTAGCACCAGACGCGTTGTTTCGAGTTAGAACTTTAAAATTGAAAAAGTACAATTATTTATTACCAGTTTGTATGCTTGTACTAAAAGGCCTATCACCAGAAATTGTCGGCAAGTTGGTGTCAATTGTATAATAAAAAGTTTTGCTGTAACATTTTTGCAGTTTCCCGAAGTTTCTAGTGCCTAAGGTTTTCGACTAGAGTCATACACACCATGGTCTTTCTCCCATTATAAGCAAAGTAAAGTTGGCGACCTTAGTCGAGGGTGACCCGAAGGCTCCCTTTTTAATAGCTACCACACCGAATGTAGGGGAGGGCGCTACTCCATTCGCTGGATTGCTCCACTTTACCCTTGATCCTTACCTTATAGTGCTGAGTGCTAAGCAAGGTGGTATCAAGTACCATTTTTTTAGTCTTTGGTATAACTCGACCTGGGATTGAACCCCGGTCTCCTGAACCATTGGAGAACACTCTACTCATTAGGCCAATGTCCATTATAATGATGCTTTATAAAAACGTGAATACAGTGGTTCACTCACCTGATGATAATACTAACTTCTTTGAAATTGTTGATTGTCTCTTTAGTTCCATATATGGTCATATTCTGCCTAGATAACGTATTAAGACAATCAAGAGATCTAATAAAAGAAATTGGTTTCACATTTTAAAAAAAAGTCAAGACGCAGGCGATACACCGCAGAAACAATGGCAGATGATTTATGGCTTTTTGAAAATAGACCTGCTCAAGCCGAATCCCTTATGTCAAGTCTGGAGCAAGCTGCAAAAAACATTGGCCTCTACATGAACACAGATAAACAAAGTTCGTGTGTTCTTGACAAAATGGAGCCATATCCACGTTCAATGGCAACCCTCTAAAATTTGTAAACCAGTTCATATACCTCTGAAGAAATATCTCATCTATTGAAAGCAATGTTAAAATAGACATTGGAAAGACGTGGACTACTATCGTATAGAAATCCGATCTCTCTGATAAAATCAAATGGGATTTCTTCCGGGCTGTGGCCATGTCAGTACTACTGTATAGTTGCACTGTCTGAACTCTAACTTAATGCTTGGACAAAAAGCTACACGAGAATGGAGCTACACGAGAATGCTACGTACTCTTTTGAACAAATCCTGGAAGCCGCACTCCACAAACAACGAACGAGACGTGCTGGGCACTGCTGGTGAAGCAAGAATGAACTCAAAAGTGACATTCTCTTATGGACTCCTACACAAGGACACAACAATGCTGGCCAATTAGCGAAGATTTACATACATCATTTCTATACGGACACTGGATGCAGTCAGGAGGACCTGCCAAGAGCAATGAACGATTGAGACAGATAGAAAGGGAGAGAGAAAGAGAATCGAGAGACTTCATGCACTCAGGAAAACTTGGCGAATATGATGGTGATACATTATTTTAAAACTAAAGTTTAGGAGCCTTAGCGACAACAGTTCTCAATATCCGCGATACAACACGAGGCGGTTATATAAAGAACTGCGTGTATTACAACAGAGAGAGATACATGGAAATATATGTTATACTGCTTGTATATACTCTCTCTCTCTCTCTCTCTCTCTCTCTCTCTCTCTCTCTCAGATGATATACTATTTGACCACTGTAATTATAGATATATATACGAGGACCATTAAATATGTTTCAAGACTTTTTTCGTATGGGCACTTTTATTGATAGTACACGCATGAAACTCTAGTCTCCTTCGAAGTAATCTCCTCCGGATGCAATGCACTTGTTGTACAGTTCTAAAAACTTCTGGAAGGCCCCATGGAAGTCTTCTCGTGTGACCGTGTCAATGACCTTCGTCACAGCCTCTTTCATCTCTTCAATTTTTCTCATAACGAAAGCCTGTGAGCTTAGGGAATAACCAAAAGTCACAGGGAGCAACGTCTCCTGGTGGAAATGCCACTGACCCGATTTGAACAGTGCTGGCCTCTTCCGACGGATTCTCTTTCTGAACTCCCTTAAAACCTCAACATAGTAACCCTAACCCTAACCCTTTGGCCAATCAACTGTGGTGTTCTGACTTCCTTACTCCTCCCACACCTCTCATCATCCCTCACAGACTCCCTGACTTCCTTGAATCTCTTAAGCCACTCAAAAACTGATGCTCGATCCATGCAAGATGCTCCAAATCAGTCTGAAGCATTCCATACGTTTTTGTGGCATTATTTTTTCCAAGTTTAAAACTGAATTTTATTGCATATTGTTCTTCTAAAGTCTCCTCACATCCAGATTGCATTTTTCAAATTAACCAGCTGTGACAATAAGGCTTTATTAGGGTGCATTCCAATTGCTGCTGTAGCTGTTTATTTCAATCGGCCAGTCATCTCATAAGATGTATAGCAATAACATACTGAATTTTAAGAGTCTACGATAATTTTAAATGCTTGTACAAAAAAGTCTGTAAACATATTGAACGTATCACGTATATATATATATATATATATATATATATATGTGTGTGTGTGTATGTGTGTGAAGATTATAGTATAGAAAAATTAGAAATTCTGGATTGTTACAATGAAAATCATTGACATATATCCATTACAGCCACATTGTTGTTGTTTTTTAAATATACTCGAAGAAAAAATTTTAAATGAAATTTCACTGGGGTGTAATAAGGCTTATATTTCCCATCAAGCTTTAGGCAGGATTAGTAAAAAGCAGGATTAGTAAAAAGCTAAAGCCCAACGGTTTTACCATTAATTCTTTGTGTCTTATTTCGGCTCGGGTTCTTTATCTAGCAACGAGTTCTACTCAAGCGTTTTCTGTAGCTCTCATCATGAAGTTTGCAACTTGCTTTGAAATTTTAAACATGTTCAGATATTCAAAATTCCTTGTTTGTGCGTTTATGTTCTATGTTTTCTTGTAATCTATTTCGCGTCATTTTCCATCTTTGTCTTTTATTTCCTTTAGAATTTCTTCTTCCCTACATAATCCTTTGTACCTCTGGTTAAAATCCTTTATTTTCATTTCACCAGACATCAGTTGTTTTATTGGTTGATTGGTTTGATTTGATTTGGTTTTTATGATATATCAACCATTGAAGGTCATTTACTGCTAAATCCTATTTACACACACATATAGACACACACACACACACACATACACACATATATATGTTACTGCTAAATCCTGTTTACACACGCACATATATGTCACTGTTAAATCTTGTCCACACACACACACACACACACACACACACACACATATATATATATATATATATATATATATTGAACTTGCAAACAAAAAGTTTGTAAGTAATATTCTAAACAACCCAAAGCACATTTGAATGCTCACTGTTAAGTGCTTTCGAGTGTTCCCATGTAACATGAACAATACTATTTACTGTTAATCATCTTTTGCACCAAGTTGAATGTTTTCCACAATTGTTATGTAACACAAACAAGTTAATGTAATATGAGTCATTTGTTTGTACTTTGCTAAATGGATATACATATGATTTGTAAGGGAATTGTTTGTAGGACATTTTAGTTCTAAAAATGTTAGAACTTATTTGTTTCCACACAATTAAGTATTGTTTGCACACAGTTGAATGGTTTCAAGTATTGTTATCTAACATTAATAATTCTATTGAATATTAGTCATTTGTTTGCACAGAGTGAAGAGGTTACAAGTATTGCTATTTAAAACTACTAATTCTAATCAACACCATTCATTTACACTCAGTCAAATGCTTCCTGAAACAATTTAACTTTTAAAAAATGAGCTCAGGCTCGTTTGAAAATGCGTTTACAAATCATATTTATGTATAAACAGGATTTGGCATTAAATAACCTTCAAAGGTTCATATGTCATAAAACTCAAACTCAGACTCAAATGGTACAAAGTACAGCTATGTAATAACAATAATTCCTTTTTGGCCAACAGTTAAAGATTTCAAGTTTTTTCTATTCAATACTAACAATGTAATTTAAGATCTCTCGTTCGTTTGTACTGAGTTACATGATCAAACAGTTCCATTTGACCCGTCGACGGGACCTTATCAGGCACTACTACTCCGAATCAGAGTGGACCTGGGAGTATTGGAAATGAAAGAGTACACTAAATTCCCGAAAGCCTCACTTTTCAGATGGTCTAGTTTCATATCCAGAACTCTCATCAGTGCTGGGGGTTTAACATCTCTGTAGAGATGCAGCTGGTGTATTCTTGCCAGACTTCGGTGGTCATTAAATTTATTTGGCTTTTATGAAAAGTTTCTTCTACATAAAACTCTTAAAGAGCTCAGTATAATGAGGCGATACTCGTCGTAGGTCAGCGGTAGAATTCGCTGTCTGCAGTCCAGAAAACAGTTGAATACAAGTGATTGACATGTTTTATAAATCCTTCAAGTGGAATCCGCCATCTGTATATATTAATTGAGGTTGTATAGTAAAAGACCAAATGTCGATAATTTGTTTCGAGACGGAATGAAATTGATAAAGAAAATGGAATGGAAGAAGAAGGAATGGAAAAGAAAACCATTTGTTTACACAATACAATTAGCAAATAGCCAGAATCTTATATACAAGAATGCATCAAGAAATACACAGACTGACACGAAAAAATTAGTGCAATATTTAAATGTAATTTTCACTATAAAACATTCAACTTGGTTGATATTACCCCTTGAATTAAAGGTACTGACAAGTAAAGAAATCATGCTGAAAATTAAATATTTGTTTTTTGGAATAAACACTTTTCTCATTACAAACTGTTGACATATTGATGTACCTATATATATATATATAAATCGACTGCTTGAAACTTTGAGTTGCGAATTTTCATCCTGTTTTATAATCTTATTCTTACTTTATATATATATATATATATATATATATATATATATATATATATATGTATATAAAGTAAGAATAAGATTATAAAACAGGATGAAAATTCGCAACTCAAAGTTTCAAGCAGTCGATTTTCAGGTGAGCTGCTATTCAACAGATATCAGTCCGTTAAATTCAACGGAACAAATATGAGAAAAAAAAAAGAAACCATCGGCACTTATGGGATGAAGTTAAAACAATAGATTGAGAAGAACATCAGAGAATCAGACATCTTAAAGAAGCAGCACATATTTTGGGCTACAGTGTCTAATTGAGTAAAATAAACATAGAGATGAATACGATATGGGGACTAATAATCAAAAAGGCTGGACAAAAAAAAATTGCAAGGTAATAGTCGTACATAATAATAATAATAATAAGTGGTATCTCATAGGTTGATAAAGACATTAGGCTTATAAGTCCTAAATATTCACTCTGAATTGTCCAGCAGAACAAGACACATCGTGTAACAGATAAAGGTATATAGTGCTACTTAGTGAAATCATCGGGAGGTTGCTGGTTCAATCGTGACTACAGGTAAATAACAAGAAGGACTTACAATTGCTTAACACTTGTACCTCCTGTTTTGGTTAATGGGATTAGAATAATCTACCCTTGTGCATAAGATAAAGGGTTCGGTTCGAAGTTTCGTGTAGGCTCCCGAGTTCGTCATGAAAGAAATAAAGAAGGCCGTTGTCAACAAGTGCTGCTTATTGTATGTCTACACTATTTAAACTTATATATTATATATACATAATAGTAATGAGATCTAGGTAAAAGAATACGATCACTCAGATGGAATAATTTTATAATTAAGGATAAAATTCCTAATGTAAAAAACAGAGTAGCTAAAAAGATTGATTTTTGTATTACGCCAAAAAACAAAAGTTCCCGTTATGACAGCAAACAGCGGCTCATGATTATATTGATGGTTTTATTGTGATGGAAATGAAATATTTTTATTTGGAAGGAAGTGAAATAGTTTTATTTTAAAGGAATTGAAATATTTTATTACAAGGAAGTGAAATATTCTTTTTTAAAAGGAAATGAAATATTTTTTTTATTTTAAAGGAAGTGAAATATCTTTATTTAGATGGAAGTGAAATATTTTTTATACAAAAGGAAGTGAAATATTTTTATTAAAATGGAAGCGAAATATCTTTATACAAAAGGAAATGAAATATTTTTATTTAGATGGAAGTGAAATATTTTTATCCAAAAGGAAGTGAAATATTTTTATTAAGATGGAAGTGAAATATTTTTATTTAGATGACCAGTCAATTAGATTTATCTGGAACATTATTTATTGATGAGTTTGATGAGGCATCCAATTGACAATGAACTCACTACACAAATTAAACGGCTTGACGAGTGTCTTTGCAAGAGAAATTCCCCCAATGTGCATTTATTTCAGGTACTTTAAATGAACGACGCACACGGTGTAAAAATGTTAATTTCATTATAAATATCAAGCTAATTCCTGAATAAAAACATTGATATGGTACAAGGCATATAAATGTATAAATTGGCTGGATGAATGATGTTATGAAAACGACATATGTAATTCGGAAAAAGATGAATAAATGTTTTAATCATTCAACACCTGTTGTATAGCCATGATACAACTATAAGTATACATATATATGCGGAAACATAAGCAACAATAATGACGAACGAACACACTTCTTTAGAAAAATATACCTCACACACTTTATTCGAAAGGGTTGCGAAAGGGTTGTGTGTGAGAGGTGAGTTGGAGATTGAACAGACTGCAACATATTGACCCCCAGTTCCTCTGACTATAGCAGCACTTCTTTTCTCATTCTGCTAGGCTGCTCAACCGGGGGTCCTGAGGCCCAAGCCCTCTGCTGAGAGCTGGTTCTCACTGCCTCGAACTTCAACTCGAACTTCAACTGCAACTGACTCCAACTAACTCGAACTCTCTGTGGCACCGGGTTATATAATTGTTTGACGTCTACCTGCTTCCTGTGAGCGTCGCATTTGCACCGAATTCAACCCGTCCACGGTCAAGGTTATATCTTGATATCTTCGACCGTATGCACCCGTTTCTCGATTGACAGCTGGGTCGAAGGTCAATATGTAACACTTCTTCATTTGATGTTATTGAATATCTACAAGATTTTATTTTGAAGTGAAAATTCTTTTGTTTCTATAAAGATGAGTCTCTCGAGAAATGTTTGAGTGATTTTATGACAAAGTCGTCAGTTGAATTTAATAACAAAAGAAACATCAATATAACTGGTAATCTTACGGAAAATATATTCGAATGGGTTCTTCTATAGAAATTCTTTAGAAACATAATAATCCATGGTAATGTTTTTTGCTTTTTATTTATTTTTTAAATGTATTTTTATAATACATTTGCTGTAGCAAACCCTGTAAAAATGATAGTTCTACAATTCTGTTTCCATTCTCATAATTTTTCTTTTATACTCTTGTCGTTAATGCTACAACATTTATTTAGAAACTTTTTCATTTGTCTTTCTCACCTTTACTCGCCAGTCATAAATTTACATTGTTGCTATGACTACGTACGTCCCTTATCCAATAAACTGATATTAGTTCAATTTTCATTCCTAAACATATTTAAATACACGACTTCAACTAATATTTCACAGGACAAATTTGATTTAGTTGGCATGAACGTCAATTCTTTCTATATTGAGGGCATATAAACACTTTACATTTTAGTATCCCCTACACCTGTTGCCATGCATGCGCACGCCAGAATGCCTTTGGATAAACATATTCCATCGGCTGGCGTGCCATAGACAAACCGATGAAAGTTTGTTAGAGTGCATATGTTTGCAGTGTTTATCGAGGTTTTTTCGGTAAACCAGAAATGAGTTCGCAAGAATCCACGAGTTGGTTAAACCCGAAAGTCGTCAATTTTTTCCATATTCTGATATTGGCGAGGACTGCTATGCTGGAGGTGAAGAGAGAGTAGTTAGAGTGATACTAGCCTTCTAAAAAAACGTTGACGGTTTGCTAGGAAACACAAGGGTGCGTTTTAGGGTCAGTACAAGGGAAACGCCGTTGAGGAAAGATACTGAAGAGAAAGCTCAACAAAAACAAAAAAATACAAGCGTTTAACGTTGGTCGTTTCTTCCTAAACTTTGTTGGGGTTTGTTCTGCCTTTTGCTTATTTTATTCGTATGTCTACATGGTCCCTGTATTTGCCTATTTATCGAATTTCAGCTGCTAGCAGCCTTTTGGATTGCCGAACAGATTTCCCACGTTTTTTTAATGAAGACGGGGAAATTACATTCCTTCCCATTATCAAGCATTTTTTTTTTTATTGATTCTTATTGGTGTTGCTGTTTCTCGTCGTTCCTTCTAATTTTGCCTGTGCGGGTTTTACTTACAAAATACGGATACTCTTAGAGTCAGCACCTGGATTGGAAAGTCAGTAAGTGGGGCTGTAAAAAGGCGGCTCCGCGACAAAAACAGGTTCGTAACAATATATATATATATATAGTGAATGGTATATATATATATATATATATATATATACCATTCACTCACTTTTAACTATGTACTTGGTTTTTGTGTATATGTCTAAGGATGATTTTTTGAATAAACTGTATTTATGTTGGGACCCATTAATAACAAATTTGATTATAGACTGTCGGCAATGAATGTCTTTAAATGCTTTTTTACTTAACTTTTCCTGTTTACGTAAATGATAGTTATAAGCTAAAAATACCATATCGCCATCGGTAAACAGCCCGCCTTTCTTTGAGGGTGTTCACAAGCCGAGTCTTTATATATGCACAATGATGTAATCAGCAAACGATTGCATATATTTGAGTGATGTGAATTGTATCAATGCAGCTGCTACTTTAGACATAAGCGCAACTGTCAGTATGTTAGTATATTCAACTAATTTATTGTCATTTACTGTGTGCAGTTGAAGACCCAAGCTGCGTTGACTGATGACGCAGCTCATCAGTAAGCAATAATCACCTGTTAATACCTCTGCTTCCACAATAATAGCTAAAACTATTTCGGATTCCTTCAGCAATTATACCAACATTATATCTATTATACAGCCCCTGAATAATAGCTAAACAGGTCGGCTATGATTGTGTGTTCTTCGGTAACCTGACACATGTTTGAAAATATCTCTTTCTTTCTCTGTTATTTTTCTGATTGTATACTCTCTCTCTCTCTCTCTCTCTCTCTCTCTCTCTCTCTCTCTCTCTCTCTCTCTCTCAAATACACATACTCACATGGATGTACGTATACACAGGTGCCGGTATTTTCTCGTATTTAATCCTACTATAATATAGCTATTGAAGTGCGAAGCTTTATTTCTAAACCGTTAAATTAAACTGAACACTGGTAGCAGATTAACAGAAAATAAATCTTTGATACGATTTTTGCCTTAAATTTATTGTTTTAGTTGGTGGGGGGTGAGTTCATCTTTGACATAAACCGTAACCTGTTTGGTCGTGGGACCCGTTTCATGTTCTATGTTTTTGGCAGAAATAATCAAGAGGAGCCTATCCTTCTCCAGGAGTACAACTGGATTGAATTCAGTTTTACTTCTCCTAAACCGGTGGCTATACCAAAGTTAAGGAATACAGTCTGTCCAACTACTTATTAGTAGCTAGATGCTTACTTTTCTCAAGAGTATTAGCGCTATGTAAATACGCACTGGTCCACATCCTATGATGATAATAGTTATGCCACACACGCTTCCTTTTTTCATCTTAAGATTAATTTTTATTACATTCCACGATAGTTTTTGAAAAAAAAGCATCGTAGTTTGTAGATTATATCTTTTAAGAATTAACGAGGAGATTTGAACCTGCATCCTATAATTGATAATCTGTCATGGACGTCACTCATACCGAATTGGCTTGGGTGACCATCTGATTAGACGAAGTTTAATCTTCTCTTATATAGTTTCATCTTTCCTATTCGATTATTTACGTAATATTTTAAGTTGCCGTTATCAACAGGAAAACTTACAATATTCAGCGTTCTGCTGTTCTCTTTCTATACACATAACCTATCATTCTCCTTCACACTCACCTCCTCTTCCCTCTCTCGCTCTCTCTCTATCTATCTATCTATATATTGTTTCTTGTTTATGACACTAAATTTAATTCGATACTAATTAACTGAGTGATTGATTCATTTTAATGGTATATCAATCTGTTTAGGGTTGTTTTATGACTAGCGGTTATTTCATTTCATATTTACGTTTTTTATTTAATTGTTTCTTAAGATTTTTTTTTGTACACGGTCCTATCGAATACGAATAAAATCTGAATAGATCTATTTAACCAATTGATGGAACTCAGCAACAACCACCTCGGGTCAAAGTGGGACTGGGAGTAATGGCAATAAAGGTGTAATCCATACTCCCCTGGTTTTCCCAAGTGTAGCCTCACTATCAGATGCAGTTTAGTGTCATACCAAGGACCCGCCCCTTTTTATGCAAGGAATGCAGTTTGCGTATTCTAATCTCTGCAGATTTGGGGCTTTCAGTTGGGGAGGTTACAGTATTGGCGCTCAGAAATGTGTGGAGTCAACCCTTTGTTGCACTACTATCGAGCTTACTATTTACCGGGAGGCAGTATCATCTATGGAGTCTCATCTATGGTTCAAATACATGTTTGAGATTATGAAGTGTTTACCAGTTTAAAAGGCTGTCAAGATATAATAGATATACTTTTGGTGGAAGGGGCAGTGTAATTTAGGCCTCGACGAAAGAGATCAATAATTAACCAACTATTTGGCAATTCCTCCAAAAATAATTCTATTTCTCTTTTCTAATCTTTTTGATCAGTTTTGAACAAGATTCTTGATGAATAAAAACATTTTATACAAATTCTGCATTCAGAGCCAGAAAATATAACTAATTACTTGCCTAGTCATTAAAATAAAATCTAATTCTTCTTTACTAAATTTCGCTACGTCTGACATATGTTACCTGGTATTACTAACTTGAACATTTGTATCTTCTTGCAATCAGAAGCTAATTGCATGGTTTTAAATTCTGAGCGGTACTATATATATATATATATATATATATATATATATATATATATATATATATATATATATATAAAGTGATGATTGCTCCATCTTTATAGATGATTGCCATCGCCAGAATCGTCTGGTTTGACACTTTCTCTCAGAGGACTTTTCATTTCAGTAGCAGTCTTGAGGCAGAGATGAAAGAAAAACAGAGGGATGGATAAAGATACTACTTGATGCGGTACTTGGAGAAAAAATTTGCGTACAGTGTTGTTTCAAGTTGGCAAAGATCTTTAGAGTTTACTGCAAGGGACGCAAATGGCATCACATGTGTCTCAAAAGAAATGAGTCCTGTTCGCATCTCTCTTGAGACTTCATATTATTGACGTATCCAGCTTTAGAAAAAAAATACAGTCACAAATATTGCACCTCCAAGCAGGATCTTGAACCTGAGAGTTCGACATTATTCCCTTCCCTAGTTGTCGCTTCAGCCATACATGACTTTTGCAGCTCTCCTCAAAAAAGCAAACCCTATCTTAAATGTCTTTATCTACTCAATTCTTCTCAATGCAACTTTTCCCAACCCTGAGTATCAATTTTCAACGGTTTATGAATATTCTTGATATTTTCTCTGTAAAATTTCTTTAGCTTGTGTTGAGGACGTTTATAATGAGGTTTGCCGTAGAACATACATTTGAGAAGCCTTTGATCATCAATAAATACAATGTGTCTTACCCAGCACATTTGATTAATTATATTCAAAGACTCTCTTTTCTAGCTATGGGTTAAATTGTACCACTACTGTTCTTCTAGGAGAATAGATTTGGCATTAAATAACCCACAAAGGTTGATATGCCATTAAACAAAGAAACCAAACCAAACCAAATCAAAGACTCTAGTCGTGCATTCAGCTATACCAAAAGTTCAATAATTGATAACTTACTTTGCCATTTCACTGTGAATATTCACCTCAGGCATTTTTTATGAAAACTTTCTTAAAGTCTAAGACACCTACGGTGTACTGTCTATGTTTCTGATGAATAGAATCATTGAATGCATGATAGAGACGTTCGTCTTTCTAGTAATGCTGAGGTCTGACCATGCTCTCCTTTCAAGCTTTCCAAAGACATCAGATGTTTTCTTGATGCATTGAAATATCTCAGAATCAAAGGATACATTCTTTCTACCGAGTTACTCAAAAGCATTGACCACTTCAAGACTTATGCCATTCAGCAGAATATTTGGTTCTATATATGCCTATCCTGGACCGTGAGAAAAAAATTTAGTCATTGATTGGCTGATTTTGAATCCAAATTTTGAATAGGATTTTGAAAACAAACTATAAAGTGTTGCATATTGGCCTCTGAGTTAGTTACAAAAACGGCATCATCAGTATAAGAAAGTTCCCTGACCAAGACTTGAAATGTTGCAGATCTCGCCTGAAATCTTCTCAGATTTAAAATTCGACCGTCGGTCTTAAACTGCAAAAGGATTCCTAAGTTATAATTGTAAAAAGCATGAGACACTAGAGTAGCAAAGATTGAGTGTCGGGGCCAAAATATCACCCTGCATCACACCACTGTCAACTGAAAGCCGGTCAAACAGTTGTCTATTAAATGTAACACGTGCATTAATATCTCTGTGCAGCTTTTTTAATCATGGTGACAAATATTGGAGTGAAACTAGCTTTCCTAAGAATTACCGAAATGCTTCAGCATCAAAATCCTTCGTTAGATCAATAAAGACTTGATACAGAGGAACTTTCTGTATGAGGTCGTTTTCCTGGATTTTTCTTTTCAATCGTCATATTGATTGTGCTTATACCAGGCGTAAAACCCCTCTACACTTCCAGAATTATAGCTTGTTCAAAAGAAGTCTGGCAAACGTCCTTCAAATTGCTTCTTGCAAGGTTATACCACGATAATAGTCACAGATTAACTTTTCACTTTTTCCCTTTATAACGACTCTAAGATGCCGTCAACCCAATCTTTAGGGATAGAGGCTCCAGACCAGCTCGCAGATTTTGCATGGTTCCTATGTCATCTGTCTAATGATTATGAAAGATATCTCTAAAGTCCTAATGACATCTTCCCAAGAATTTAGCAAGCTCCTTAATGAAGATATGCATTATTCTTAAACTACAAAAACAACGGTAGATGTTCGTGAAACAAAGACTTTTTGCAGTAGTTTGTAAAATAATTCGGAGTCTTTTGCGTTAAATGTGTCATCAGCGTCATTTTGCATTTGTTTAAGTTCACACAACAAAGTTGCTCAATTCTCTTTGTAAATCTTAACATCAAAAGGTTTGATTTAGTTTTTCTGGTTTGGAGGTTTTGCACTTTTTCACCAGGAGTTCATCAATAAGAGCGTTCTTACACTCAAACCTTTCTTGATTTTTCTTTGATTTAAAAGCTAAAATGACACAGCCAACAGCATAAACTTGAGACTTGGAATTTTTCCGTGTCCTAATTGAAGCTGTTTGCATTTCGTATACGTTACTAATACACTTAGGAGGGAATTTTATTACCAGCTAAGAGTAATTGTCAGATAAACGGAACTTTTTATCTTGATATGGCAACCGGTCAAGGAGAAGGAAAACTCTGAATTCAAAACTCTAAAACTCCATTTGAAAATAACCTTGTGTCACATCCTACAGGTGTTGATGGGTTGTCTAAATACAAATGTATGTATATGTCTTCATCCGTGTTCGTACATGTGTGTACACGCATACACACACACACACACACACACACATATATATATATATATATATATATATATATCAATTCTTTTTGAAACTAAAATTAATGATTTTTATTGATTTCTCATGCTTTATGACGACATTCAGCATTCCTTTAGAATCGTTTCTATCTAATTAAAATTTTGATTGGACTAGATGGGAAAACTCGTCAAGTTGTTTCCTCAATAACGACAGAACGTCCTTTGCATTTCATTTAGATATTTGATAAATCAGTTTTAGTTTTTGTCATTTTTATTGAATTTTTTTTTTTTTTTTTTGGTTTTCTTTTGTAATTTAACTTATTAACACCTCACCGAAATATGATAATTTACTATCACAAAAGAAGCCCTGAAATTATCAAGAGTTCACAAAAGTTCCTAATGCCCGTCTTTTGAAAGAATATCAAGTCACCTCTGTAACAGAAGCATGGTTAATAATTAATTCCTGGATCTTGTATAGCCACAATATACTACCCCTGAAAAATGACGAATACAAATACTAATCAACATGAGACTTTGATGACATATGTGAGTGGTATGATCGATAGGTGCTACTTTTATTGCCAAAATAGGGGACACTCAGCATCCTGCCAATGTTAGCCTTTCTTATTTCAGATACACAAAGATCAAAGCAACAATGTACCTCAGAGACACCAAAGGAATAAAACGGACAAGAGAAGAAAACAAAAATGAACTCCACGGTTATTGGAGAAGGATATCAACATTTGGTAAAATCGGCTAAATTTAATACAAGCCAAAGACTAGCCAACCAACCAAGGATAATTTTAAAGAAAAATTGGTTTTCTGACCTCAAGGTACCAAAAATATGTGGACTGGTAAACCAGGAAAAATATGCCCAAGAAGAATTCTCTAAACAAAATATTATCTTTATATCATATATATATATATATTATTATGATAATATAATAAAGTTTATCCTCTTCAAAAATCATTCTTTTGGAAAGTCATAATTTATCTTTATATCATACATATATTGTTATAATATATTGATATATTATATTAAAAACCAAAATATCACAGAATACAGTACCACAACATGAATGTCAACACAAAAAGAGAGAAACAATATAGAGGTAAAAAATCATAGCATAATAGTTTTTGGTTTTTTTTTAAATATCCCGATCGGACAATATCACTGAACTAAATTATTTGTTTTATCTTGGAGCAAAACTAGTCAGTAATAAAATTTTTATCCTTCCTAAAGAAATACAAAACCTGGATAGGAAATGAAGGAAGAAGGAAAAATAAAGAAACTACGAGAATCAGCAAAAGTACAAAGGAAGGAAAGATACACAAGGATATAATGAAATAAAAAAAAACGAAAAAATCAAAACGGGACAGAAAAATGTTGCCATTTCATTAATAAACAAAAAAGATTTCATGATCCTGTAAACTTAATTTCTGAAAATGAACAAAATATCCGACAAAGTCATAAACTTCATCACAAAAGCCACGGAAAAGTGATCAGTGAAATTCAAACCATAGCCAAGGTGAAAATCTAAAGAAGCATCTTCCATGAAATTTGTCATAGCAATGATGTCACTCAATTATATACAAAGAAAATGAACAGGGGGCTAAAAATTTACAAAATTGACTTTTTATACGTGAAGGATATCAAGATATTTGCCAAAAATGAAAGTGAAATGAATATCCTGATACAAAGAAGTAGAACATACAGCCAAGACATAAAACTGGAATTTTTTTGTAAGTGCCATGATGATGATGATGAAAAGTGGGAAAAGAGAAACAACAGAAGGAATAGAACATCCAAATCAGAAAAGTATCAAAATGCTTGGATTGAAAAAAAAAAGTATTTGGAAATATTAGAAGCGGACACCATCAAACAAGTAGAGATGACAGAATAAATAAGAAAAAAGTATCTCAGAAGAACAAGAAAACTGCTAGAAACTAAACTCTAGAGCAGAACCCTCATCAAAGGAATAAACACTTAGGCAGTCCATTTTGTAAGGTATTCTGGACCATTCCTAAAATGGACAAGTGAGGAAAGCAGACAAATGGACCAAAAGAAGAGTAAATTGATTATGCAGAAGGCCTTACACACATGAGATGACATAAAGAGACGCTATTTGTCATGAAAAATGGAAGAAGTGAACTGGGTAACGTTGAGGATGTTCTGCTTTAAAACATTTTCTCTCTAGATAAGCTTGATAAAAAATATTTCGATAAATACATTTTTGTACAAGTTCATTCAGTTAAGTTATGAAAAATGATTCTGTAAAAAAGACATATCATAATATAATAAACTTTATCCTCTTCCAAAATCGTTCTTTTGGAATGTCATAATTAATCTTTATATATATATATATATATAATATTATTATAAACTTTATCTTGTTCAAAAATAGCCCCCTTGGAAAGCCAAATAATTGGGTCCCTTTCCAACGACGATAAACCTTAAGTCATGTAACCCCTGTATTTCATGTGTGTGCGTGTGAGTGTAAAAATCAATAAAAGGCAGAGCGGGTTTGAAACATGAAATATCACAACCCAGAGTTTTTTGTGTGTCACACAATTGTTATACAGATATATATATATATATATATATATATATATATATATATATATATATGAACACTTACATTTATACATTGACAGCTTTGCAGACAACAGTGTTGCTTCTCACAAAGGCTTAAACGGATGATGACTGGGTTCAGACAAGATTTCAGGGCTGAATCATCATTACCACTAACCATATCTCCCGGCAGTATTTCACAATACCACCGGCCTTTGTTGCTTTGTCGTCACTCAGTTAGAATTCTATATCCATGCTGATACAGTAAAAGGCCTTATTCGAGATGTTTTCACATCTGATGGTGAAAGTTCAAGAACAGACGGAAATTTGGAGGGGTTGGGTTGATAATGAAACCTCAGCATTCAACATCGATAGGAAATATATTTGTAATTCAGCCATTTGTGACACATTAGCTTCATTTTTTACCGCATTTAAACTCCTATCGCACTATTACGTTCCCTTTCTCACTAATGCCCCTTGGGGAAAGGTATGAATCCCCTTATCTTCCCAGCTGTGGATTAATTAGAACAACTGTTATTCATCTACAAGGATAATCCCCGAAGGTAGATAAAAAAAAAAAAAAAAACAAAGAAAACCTTCATATTATTCAAACACTAGGCTGATGCGCCCAGCTGATATTTTCCTCAAAACCGACCGCTAATTCAACATCAAAAACTTCCCTTAAATATTCAAACCAAATAGCGAGATATCTGAACGCTAGGCAGCTAACGTTATTTTAGTATGAAGTACTACTTGATATTCTGAATGAATTTTAACGTACCAATCCGTGCAATCCTCCAATAATTATGATATTTACTTAATGTTACGTTCTATTTCACATTTGGTTATGTTGGGTTGCCAAAGAAAAAGACATTGTCTACTGTAGTAGTTTGCCTGACACTGGTTTCCATCTATCCATTTAATTATCTCATATATATATATATATATATATATATATATATATATATATATATATATGAAGTAAGTAAAGTTAGCGACCGAGGTGTTTGGAGGGCGCTACTCCTTTCCCTGGATTGCTCCTCTTTACCCTTGATCTCTTTCTTATATGGCTCGAGTCATACCAAGTTCCATTTTTAAGTCTTTGGTATGACTCGACCAGGGATTGAACACAGGTCTCCCGGGTCATTCGAGAAATATACTGTTTTTAACGATATTTCATGTCTTCTAACTAGTAATACTTGTCAACATTGTTTCTGAAAATAACATGGTCCTATTTAATAAACGTCAGCGTCAATTATCCATGTAACTGCGGATCCCAAGAAGAACCAGCATACAACTGATGTAGACAAGAATAAGTCCTTTAATTGGTGACGTACAATGTCAGGATAATTGAAAATTCAATTACTCTACGACGTTATATACGAATGCAACATTGAACTCAATAAACTAAAATCTCAAGTTCTCATAAATTTTGAGATTGGTATCCCTCATTAAGCACTGCAGGTACTGCAGACACTATTTCATTTGAATGGCAGCCTTGCAGGTTGGAAAAGAAAAAAAATGAAAAAGGAAGCATTATTTATTTATTTATTTATTCATTTTTCGTTAGTCACCAACACTTTTTCTCAACCCCTGGCTTATTTCCTGCCTAACAACAATTATTACTCATTTAACTTCATGCCCTATATTTTATAAAGTAGCGGAAACTTTGCTCTTATTCGCTCTATCTTATTTTATATCTTCCAGTTTTCTTTTTTGTTTCTTTAAATATTTCGAAACACAATTGTCCCGTAAAAATGTGAGTACAGTCCAAAATCAAAACGTAAGTAAATTTAAAAAATCGCAAAATTTAATTCGGATTATATAGCATTATTCCGACATTAAACGTTGAAATTTTGATATTTATTTAATTCAGATAATTTCTGGGCAATAAAGTATGCGGGCAATGAAGCCTTAATGATAAACGATACGAAAATTAAAAAAATTGAATTAATATTAATCAGGAGCAGACAGCAAAAGGCATTGATCTCTATGTGAAGTCAAATAAAACAGAGAAATTAGTTGACCAGTTTTTATATCTCGGTAGCTATATCTTATCTACCGAAAGCGGTGATAATGTGCGTTCAGGTAAAACATAGGATGCGATTGACAGATTAATAACCATATGGAAATCTTATGAATTTCAGCTTGCCATTATTGCCTTAGTTTATTTTGTTTTTTTCTCTAAAGATGGCTGTCTTCAGGAAGTCCAAGTTAAGAACTAAATTGAATCATACTTGGACGACCAAATTTAACTCGTTGAAATTATACGAAGACGCACAAAAATATATTATTAGGAACAAAAAAAAGCATTCAATCTGCCGGGATCAAATTTTGAACATTACTGACTGGATGACCTTATAATCAATATTTTAGTACAGGTCACGTCGTGTCAATAATGTTTGATAAGTCCAAGTACAAATTTTTTATTTCGCGTTTGCCGGATCCGGAAATATTGACTTTGTCAGCTAATTTACATCTCTCTTCTTTTCCTGACTAAATTCTGAATAAGACTGCGATTCACTTATGGTCTTGAAAAAGGCATGAGTCCATCTCTTTTCTCACCAGCTATAAGAAAATAGTTGGATAGACTGGCCTCTTTTGCCTTGATACGTCCTCCAGTCTAGGAGAAAGTCAACTTCGACCTTTGAAAAATTGATCTTGTGTCGCATCCTGCCCACACCGGAATGGTTGGTTATATATATATATATATATATATATCAATTAATAATAATATATATATATATATATATCAATTAATTATATATATATATATATATCAATTAATTATATATATATATATATATATCAATTAATTATATATATATATATATATATCAATTAATTATATATATATATATATATATATCAATTAATTATATATATATATACAGACTCTCTGTGTGTATGTGTGTGTGTTACAGTTATACAACTCCTCACAGAGCTGGATTGTGACACAAGGTCAGTTACCGATGGAGGACCCACAAGAAGAAAGCCTCTAGGAGGAAATACCTTAACTAGCTTCGGTTTCCCCTTTTGGTGTACCTCTGGCGACAGTCTATAAAGCCAACTTTCATCCCTCTACACAAAGACGCAGGTGTTGTCTAAGGGTAAAACCTGTACCAGAGCTGATTTTTACACGACTTTACATGAGTAGCAGGTGTGTGTGTGTGTGTGTGTGTGTGTGTGTGTGTGTGTGTGTGTGTGTGTGTGTGTGTGTGTGTGCCCGCGCGTGCCCCAACACGTGTCTTACAAAGAATATTAATTACAAGTACAAAATCGCTATGTCGACTTTGGTTTTTCAGCTATGACTGCTTTATAATTATAACTGTATGGTTGGACACTAGGATATTTTGCAAAAACTTAGGATAAGCTAATATTTTTAATAAACCACTTTTGATCAATTTACGCTGTTGCTAAGCGTGTATACACGGCGCAAAATCGCGTCTATTTTCTTCAATTATATTCCATTACAGCTTATTTTCATTAGTCCCAATTTTGTTATTATTCAGGCTCATGCTTTTCCGTTATTCTTTCTTCATTTTCTAAATTTCGTCAACAGAGGAAGCCATTATATTCCTAAATAAATCCATCTTACTTCAGTAATTTGCTTTATTTTGAGCATACTTCATATGACAGACTGAATTATAATACAATTTTAGAATTATTAAAGATACTGACGAAAGATAATCCACGTATTTGTAAGAGATATTTTATAGCTGTCAAAATTTTCCGCCAATAATTGTGAAATAAGAGGTAGAGGCATTCAGTTGGGTTTCTATCTCCCAGTTAACAATCAAAACTAAATTGACGCAACATCATTGAATTGAATCTTCATTGCTTTCTCTAAATTCTTTAAGTAACACACACACACACACACACACACACACATATATATATATATATATATATATATATATATATATATCCAATAACATTGAAAAGATCGAAAAAATAGCGAAAAGCAAAACAACCCATCAAGATAGATAGGATATTACGTCTTAAAACCCGTACCCAAATTAACCCATCCAGAATTCCAACCAAGGCTCTAAGGTTTACATTCTCATTCATTAATTGCTACATTGAAAATATTAGGATGTTTAAAAAATTTATTATTTAGACGTCCGTTCATTTTTTTTGTTTGATCTTCCGATTTAACGATTTTCTTGGAGAGAAAAATTATTTCCACATTCGAAATTATTTTTTAAAAAACAAAGTCGGATATTAAAGTCGTTATGGAAAAATAATACTTGTGGAAAAGCCAAACATGAGAAGAAGCCAACTTATCGAGAATAGTGAGTAGAATACAGGTGCATAATTGAGGAAGGACAGAGTGTAAACTTTGCATTAAGGAAAAATTTGCTATAATAGAATTTGGGAATTAAAAGAGTCTGCCAAACAAAAAGCTACAATATGTGAAGAATTAGAAAGACAAAAAAGAGAAAAATTGAAGAGAATGTGGGATTTTATGTAACTGGTAACAAGTATGCAAATTAGCTCAAGAAATTTTAATTGATGGAACGTTCTTATTGGTTAAATGTACCAAATAAAAGCAAAACGATTGGGTAAATCTTAGCTGTCTTCTGAAACTAAGTTACAGTGGACACTTTTAACGGCAAACACTTTTAGATAATTTTGATTTTAATTCGTTTCTATCATTAGGACATAGAGCACTTTTTAACGTTTTTTTCGTGACTCCTATCAAAATAAATGTTTATATATATATATAAGTTATTTACAGGAAACCAGACAAAATTAGCTCCGTGCCTACACCACCCTTACTTACATATATATATTCTCTTTCACCAATACTGAGCAAACTACTTTATATATATATATATATATATATATGTGTGTGTGTGTGTGTGTGTGTGTGTGTGTGTGTGTGTGTGTGTGTGTGTGTGTGTGTGTGTACGATTTTCATTGAACGAATTGATATGCTATGTTACCGTTCCATTTTTTGTCACTTCTGTTGTACTTGATCATCTCTTTTAAACTGTTAGAGAATCTTTCAAATATGAAAACATTTCCTCACAAAAGCTTTTCTCTCGAAAATGACCTAAGATCAAAACTAATTGAAAAAAATGATAACCTAAACTTTAAAGAAAAATTCCTATTTGTCTTATCACTTCTCTCTTTCTCTCTCTCTCTCCCCCTCTCTCTCTCTCTCTCTCTGTATATATATATATGTATATACATATACATTTATTTTTCTTTTCTCTTTATGCCTCTCTTTCTCTCTCTCTCTCTCTCTCCCCTCTCTCTCTCTGTATATATATATATATATATATACACATTTATTTTTCTTTTCTCTTTATGCCTCTCTCTATCTCCCTATATATAGAACACACACACACACACACACACACACACACATATATATATATATATATATATATATATATATATACACCTATCTTTCTTTCTCTTCTCCCCCATCTATATATATATATTGTAAAATTTGATGGAGACTCAAACTCGGTTTTGTCGTCATAATAAATTTATTTCGGCGAAGAATACTATTACTATACTCTCCGTCTCGTCAGATGACTATTTACATGCTTCTCTCTAGTCGCAGAGTAGCAAATGTGGAGTTACAGAAGATAAGATAAAAGAATCAATAAAAAAATAAAAATAAAAAATAGAAATTAGAAAATAGAAATAAAAAAATAAAATAAAAATAAGCATAAAAGTGGAAATCAAATTACAAATTACAAAGAGAAATGTATGTATAAATATACATGTATATTTTTTTCTCTCTGTATATATATATATATATATATATCTTTCTCTTCTCATTCTCTCTTCCTCTCTCTCTCTCTCTCCCTCTCTCACAGTATATATTTATATTTCTGTCTATATCTATCTCTTTATATATATATATATATATATATTTCTCAACTTCTTCTCTCTCTCTCCCTCTATATATATACATATAATTCTCTTCTCCCTCTCTCTCTTTCTCTCTCTCTCTCTCTCTATATATATATATATATATGTGTGTGTGTGTGTGTGTGCGTGTATTCAGTAGCCAAATGCGAAAATATCAAAACTTCTGCTCCATCAGCTGACTATCCACCCCCGCCAGTCTCAAGTGCAGCGTATTTACGTGACCTTAATATGACATGTGACAAGTACTCTCTTCTGACACCTGCTCTTCAACCTAGCAATTCATTATAAGTCGAGTTTCCCAACCATTCACTCTAGCTTCAGCGAACATTTTGACCCACCGCCCACACCCAACAGCAAATCTCTCCACTCCTCTTTATTACGGCTAATATGAAAGCACTTAAATCATGACCCAACTGTTCCCTTGACTCTCATAAATGCTAGTGTTTGCCTCAGATGCCCTGTATCTCTGCTGTGTTTACATCGTGACAGTCCTCAATGCGTGATGGAGTCCTATTTTACCCCCAATGTTGATTTATCTCCCTGAAAAATAATATCTTTCGCCTTTTGGATTAAAAAAAGAATAACTGATGTTGAATTGAAAGACGTTCCTTGCGTTATTTTCTCGTGATTTCTAACAGGCGTTATATGTTGTTTATTATGACCTCTTCAAGGAATTAAAATAAACAATGTAAGTATTTTTCTCTTTTGTTTCCCTGCAATTGGTTGTAATAAGAAGTTGACATTGTTTCTTTTCTGTTTCGTTCCAAACTTGGCTTCTTCTGTCTTAATAAAAGTTGTATGGTTAGTTCGTTGGTGTAACTGCCATTGTTGGACTATTTAATGCCAAATTTAAAACTTTTTAAGCAATTATATTGTTCCAAGTAATAACAGTAATTATTTATGCATAATACGCACTCATGTATAACAAGCATCCATAATTTGAACTCAGAAATTCGTGAAAAATTCTCATATATAATACGCTCTGACTTTTAAGAATTTATAGCCGATAAAATGAACCAAAATTTAACATTTATTCTACTTTTTATTTGTTCTTACTGAATAAAAGTTCTTATTTAGTTTACATGATGTCTTAAAACACAAAATTTCCTTAGTATTTATAGCAAATGCGCGGACATAAATATGCAACAAGCTTACAGCGAAAATAAGTTACTATAATAAGAAACAAAATTATAAGCAACTATTTTCCAGTGGATATTTCTCTGTAACAGCGAAAAACTCATAAAAATGAATAATAAATATAACTTAATTTCCTGAAAATGGTGAAACGAGAGACAGCAAAAAAAAAAGTATATAGCTCGTGTACAATACGCACAGCTAATTTTTGGGGCTGCAAAATTTAGAAAAATAGTACGTCTTAAAGACAAATAATTACGGTATCCCCATTTAATTATAAAACTTGTTTACAGACTGCTATATAATTTCAAATTTCCTATCTATTATTTTGCACCCATTATTATTATAAGATACAGTATTCCCCATAAAAGATGCTGAAGATACAGTATTCCCCGTAAAAGATAGGAAAGATTTAGTATTCCCGATAAAAAAAAAAGGCTGAAGATACAGTATTCTTCATAAAAGATAGGAAAGATTTAGTATTCCCGATAAAAAAAGGGGGCTGAAGATACAGTATTCTTCATAAAAGATAGGAAAGATTTAGTATTCCCGATAAAAAAAAGGGGGCTGAAGATACAGTATTCTTCATAAAAGATAGGAAAGATTTAGTATTCCCGATAAAAAAAAGGGGGCTGAAGATACAGTATTCCTCATAAAAGATAGGAAAGATTTAGTATTCCCGATAAAAAAAAAAGGCTGAAGATACAGTATTCCCTGTAAAAGAAGCTAATGATACAGTATTCCCAATAAGCGACATTAAAGATGCAGTATTCCCCATAAAAGATACTAAAGACAGTTAACGTTGTAGAAGATGAATTTAGTTAGCCGAGTTCAAAACGAGGCTGTATTTTACATAGTGTAAATATCCTTGGGAAAGATATGAATACCACTCTTAGCCCTCCAGTGATGGTTAAATTGTAGGGCTGACTGAGCCCTCTGATTTGATAAGGCAACTGATCTACTAAAAGGAAAACTTTTAATTCAAACCAGTTATAGACCTGAAGATGGATGGGTTCAATCACGCTATTTGTCCCAAATACACGCAACTTGAGTAGCGCCTTTATAGCCAAACCAAGTTACGTGACCAATGGTGATGATTGCCCATAAATTAGTAAACCCTCTATATAAACCAAAATATGAATATGTAGCTGTCACGAAATAAATACATTCCTGATATTTATCAATGCAATTTTAATTTTAGCCAATGAGTTTCAATGCTTCAGAATTTGATGATGATGATGAGGAGGAGGAGGAGGAGGAGGAGGAGGATGATAATAATAATAATAACAACAACAACTCATATTATTCATTTTAACTGCCAAATCTTCCTGTAGATATAACTTAATTGTTGTGGGGGGGTCCTTATTTCTAGGTGATACGGTGTCTAATAAAAATAGAATAAAAACATTTCGAAAGAAGGTGTAATAATTACTTAAGGTGTGATGCACTCGGAGGTATATAGATCCTGAGCACTTACATGTAAAATTAGAGTCACTGTGTTTTGGAAGATGCGTTGCACAGACAGTCTAATTATGTATTTGTCACAAATTTAATTCTATAGAGACACACATATTTCCTTGCTGATACGAACAAGTCACATTGAAAAAGCACTGGAAGTTAAGCAGCGAAGAACCTGCTCACCGATGTTAAACAGTAATGAACCTGCTCATTACTTAGATGGGTGACCACCTTGGAACAACAGGTATCGTAAACAACTTGAGGTCCGTGTGCTAGACTAAGCAAGGTTTCTAAGTCAATAACGATTTAGCAGTTTCCGTAATGCTAAGTGTCGATAATTACTTTTGGAGATACCCAGAGAGATGCTCATAAACTTCACTCAATCTTTTCTTCTTCATTAAGAAAATCGTCCAAATCTTATCTCAAAGGTTCTTTATCAGACCTCACCTACTACTGCTGCAAAAGAAAGCCATGTTCAACCACACTATCAAGTCTGCTTTCTTATTGATTTCACGTCACTTGATACAGAATACGTGAATAACTTATCGTATCAAAGTAAATAATAACAGTTCGGTTTGTGTTTATATTTGTATAACAGCAAAACGAGAAAAATGGCAGATCGAACCTAATTTTTTCTAAGGGCAAAACCATTAAGACACTCATAGAGAATAAACCGATTCCCTACTAACTCATTAAATTTTTTCTATAATTTATAACAACATTTGCATTCACACTCCCTACAGTCATTGAAATTTCACAAGGGAGATAAAACTGCTAATTAGAATACTTCTACTTTTAATTTGCAATAAATTATCATATAAGAGACAGTGAATAAAAAGTGACTGGGCGTTAGAAATAAAAAAGATTTAAATAGCATATCAATTCTTCTCGGGTTATTTCATGCCTAATGTTAGGGAATTGAATATGGTTAAATTGAACTTTTGTGCAGTTTCTTAAGAGTTTTTACGGACGGTTTTTTGATATCTGGTATTTCTATCCATTACAAATAATTTGCAAACCAAAGGAGTTAACCAATAAATGAGACTCTAACAATTATTACCACTCCGAGCTAGAGTGGAGCTGAGAGTAATATCAATGAAGAGATAATCCATACTCCTCTAAACTTCAAGATTGGGAATTCACCTCCAGATGTAGTGGGGAGGTCCTCGTGGTGTAATGGTTAAAGCGATGGACTGCGGAATCGTAGTAAGCGAGTTCGTACTCCAGTCGCGCTATTACGTCCACTTTTGGACAAATACCCTTGGGAAATGTATGAACCCCCTTATCCTCTCAGCTATGGGTTAAATAGTACCACAACTGTTCTTCTAGGAGAATGGCTTTGGAATTAAATAACCTACAAAAGGTTGATATGCCATTAAACAAAGAAACCAAACTAAACCATCCAGATGTAGTTTAGTGTCATTGATTGAAGTAAATTTCTTAAAGAAAAACGTTTCTACGTAAAAAAAAAAAACGGCATTTCTTTTTGTTTTTTTCTTTTTTCTTTTTTTCATTGATTTTTTTCAAATGATTACCAACTGTAAATGAATTAAGTTTGTTTCGGGTTTCAAACAAAGTTAAGCCTCTTTCTTATTGGAGATATAACGAAATCAATGTATTTAATAATTTTCATTTCATTATAAGCGGAGATAAATCCTCTTTTTTTTCCTTTTTTTTTTTTTTTTTTCGTATTCAACAGATTACCCTTTATTTGTGAAGACTCATAAAATTATCAATAATTTAAAATTCCTGAAAATATTCTTCTCGTCCGTCGTTGATGTTTATGCCAAAAAGCCGAAGAAAGTTGTTACTACGGAAGAGATTAAATGTCAAAAAAATAAGTGATTTTCTTTATTTTTGGGGTTGTAAAGATAATATGCTAGCGAGCTGTCTTCTTCAAACCTTTCGTTCACTTTTCTTTTTTCTTTCTTTTTTTCATTCTTTTTAACAACTGAATAACATCTGGAAATTCAAATATGATTTCCAGTAAAGAATTTATCCCAAGTTTTGTAATCAAAATGCCACTTAATGTTTTATGATTATACGTAATATATGATAAATTCTGTTTATAAATGTAAAAGAAGATCTTAAAATGTCTTTAACTTCCATTATCAATTTACAGCGTTAAAGAATTTTACAAAATGCATTTAAAACATACGAATTGCGTAATACATCTGATTTTTGTCAGGTGATATGTAAATATTCTTCATGCCCAATACACCAAACTGCGATGTATTCAATAGTTCGGAAAATAATTGCATTTTACCAGGGAGGATCTAAAAACAAATCTAGGTTCATCATCATCATCATTATCATCATCAAAGTGTGCTGAGAACACATATTCTCTCTCTCTCTCTCTCTCTCTCTCTCTCTCTCTCTCTCTCTCTCTCTCTCTCTCTCTCTCTTCATCAACTCTTAACGATCATCGCATTTTGTAGGTCCTCTAGCCGGCACTCTGTGTCCGTCCCCAGCTAATGAATATATTATTTTGCATGTAGGTCACCATTGGTGTGTCCATGTGTGAGAGCCCTTAGAAGAATCTCATTTATGAGTTCTTCCTTAGTTCTCTAGCATAGGCCGGTATGCCCTCTTCACCCTCTCGAGGAAGGTTCGTAAGATGGGTGATAAATAGCTGTGCAGATGCTGTTTTGCAGAGTAATTCTTCCAGGATTTGTTCAAAACAGCAAGAAGCATTGTTGTGTAGTTTCCATCTGGCTTATTCTCCAATCGTTTCCTTAGAGTTTTAATACTGCAACCATACAGTAGTACTGACTACAGCTTGATAGAATTACTGTACTATTTTATTAGAGTGATCACATTTTTATATTATCAATAACCAGTCGATTCGGAAAGTAATTCCTTTTTACTAGAGAGGATATAAAAATAATTTATTTAAATATCATTATCAAAAATGTAATTACCTACCTTACCAACGACTGAAGTTCAATAAACACAAGAAAATGAAAGTTTGTTAAGATGGAAAATTTTTCCACATCCTCCATAATTACCAGATGTAGCACCTACAGATTTTCATTTGTTTTGATAATCAGAACATTTAATAAAAGGCATAAAATTCCGAAAGAATGAAATTGAAAACGGATCTTTCAAATTTGTCTTGGGAAAAAACTTCAGATTTCTTTAAACGTTGAATCAAATTTGATTTTCCATTGGAAGGCAATCATTGGTAATGACAATGAGTTTATATTCTGGCAGAAAGAATAATGGTAATAGAAGGAAGCGCGAAAAAAGTTTGGTTCTCAGTGGATGTTCCATTCTTTGGACCTTTTATCAAATTAAGCTTAGTAAATTACAAGTTATACAAATTGAAATCGACATTTAGAATGTCCTAAGTATACCACTAAAACATAAATACACACACACACATTCTCTCTCTCTCTCTCTCTCTCTCTCTCTCTCTCTCTCTCACACACACACACACTCATATATACGAGGCCTGAAAAGTTCATATGATGACGTCATAGTTACTGTTGACTTTTTGTCAATGAGATCTAAGCACTGCAGGAAGAAGTAAGTGGACCTCAAAGGAAACTATGTTGAAAAATAAACCCCATTTGGTCACATCCCATGGAAATATTTTTGGTTCAGTCTATGAACCTTCAGCCAACCCTTACACACACACACACACACACACACACACACACATATATATATATATACCATGGACAGGAGATCCCCAAACAGCAGTTCTTAGATTACGCTGAGTGTATCCCGCTCCCCAAAAAGTGATGTTCTGAGTATGATATCAAGCTGCATCCAATGGTGAGGCTTCAGTTAAGGATTATTGTTATCATTATTATTATTTGAACCTATATAATTGCTTGAAATACTAAAATATAATAAAACTGTGTGCAAATTGTATATGGATATGTGAAAACATATGGTTTGTATTGAAAGCAAATTATTTATATTGTATGTGAATACTTGAAATGATATAACTGAGTCTAAACAATAGTTTTTTATTATAGAATACTATACTATAGAATTGTATATAAATCAATTAAGATTCCTTATATGAAATTATAATTGTTCGCAAATGTTTATCATTTATTACTTGAAACCATACAATTGCTTTAAAGACACTAACTTCGGCATTGAATAATGCAAGAGCTGACATGCCTTAAAATAAACCAACCCATCAACCAAGCAATCAATCTTGGGAGTAGGAGGAGGAACGCGTGCCTCACTTGGATTCTATTCCAAAGGCGGAGTTGTTACGTCTTTTCTGCTTTGTCAAAGTTTGATGTAAAAGTTGTGCATTAATATGTCACGCTTTACAGTGATATTTATCTCTTGTAAAAAGATTAACTCATATATTACCCATCTTTTATTCGATCTGAAATGTAGTTATTTACTAAGATTACTTTCGTCTAGAAGAGGAACAAATCCGATTACAAATATTAGGCTTTGTTAAAAGTATTTTTGTCATTTTCAGTTCATAGGAAACCTCTTGAGTGTTCTCCTATGTTTTTTGCCGATTATTTAATATTCTACATTTTGATGACACTGACTCTTAAAAAATGTTTTCCATTGGTAGAGATTGGTTTCTCTTCTTGGTTGTGTTTTGAAACAAGCGCTTGTGACTTAACGATTATCGTCTTAGAAAATGGACAAGGCGATCTGAGTTCAATTCCTGTTTGCGTTTCATTTCATTCTTTAATCTTGTACATTCCTCTAATAATGGTTTCTACATGATAAACTGTTTGTGCTGGTTAATGGTAAAATAACGAGGTTTGTTCAACAAATAAGGTGCAATATAATGATTCATATTTCAGTCAGGTAAAAATGTTGCAATATAATCACCATTCTTTAAAACATTTCCCCATCGAAAAACAAGTATTTGTATTTCTTCAGCATAGAAATATAGGGACGGAGATTTTAGCCATTTGCTCATGGTGCTCTTTACCTCATAATCGCTTGAAAATTTTCTTCCACACAGAAATTCTTTGAAAGGTCCAAACGAGTGGACATTAGAGCAGGACAGATGTGGAGTGTAGGAAAGATGTGACATCTATTTCCAATCAAAATGATAAATGGTTTCCACTGTTCTTGTAGCAGTACGAGGTCTTGCTTTATCCTGATGAAACCCAACGGCAACTGACCTTGGAACAGACAAAGATATATTGCACGATTTGGTATTAAGAACCGACAAATTTCATATTGTTCAGAAATTTCCTCGATTGTAACCTGTCTATCAACCAAAACTAGCATATTGACTGAATCGAGCATTTCACGTGAACTCACCATAGAGGACGTTTCTCCATACACATCACATATTCATATGTAAATTTCAAATGGTTTGCATCTCTCAGTCACCAAGAGTTTGATGACTGACTTCTGATCAATCCTGTTATATTTACCGCCATTTTGAATTGCCCGAAACTAATATTTGCCGAAATAAAGCAAAAGAACCAAGTTTGTCCTACTATTTACACATAGATCGGGGGGTAGGAAATGGATGCATGTCTTTCTCGTGAGCATTTGCATGAAGTGAAACACAAGCAGCTTCGTCCAGGATTTGAATTTCCCGATTCTATTTCCTACGATGGCTGTTACAATAAGTATGCCTCTGGGTGTGAATGTAAATGAGTGTGCACATATGTATGTATGTGATTATATTCAGTATTCAAATACAAATTTATCAAAAGTTCAACATGTACTGGAACGGGCATGACTGGGTGGGAAGGTAATCCAAAGGGAACTGTGCAAGTGTTGAAAGTTAGACCATGCTAACAAACGGTATATGTACAATCTAGAATTTGTCCTACAAAATGAAATGCACTTAACTCTCTGGAATTATGTGGGACAAATGGATCGCCCAATTTCGACCAGAGAACTAGATCTAGTTTTAATCAACCAGAAGAAAACGTCAACTCATAAATTTTTCCCTTCCAGCAGACTACAAAAAATAAAAGAAAGCAAAAATGTGGGGAAAAAATACCTTACATCCTGCCGAAAACTGAAGAAAATAAAGAAACAAAGGAAGTGTCTTTGTACAGAAAAACTGAAAATTGATCTGAAAATCATTAACTGTCGAACCTGAATGTGACAGTGATACCGACCATAGATAGAGTCATTGGAACAGTCCGAAAGAACCAAAAACTGTAGATCAAAAAAAGAATCGAGATCTTCAGATGACAACATTACTGAGATCAGCTCGATTACTCAAAAGAATTCCTGAGAGCTGAAGACATTTGCTGTCGCTCAGACCTCAGGGAAAACCACCATTTACTATTGGTGTGAAAAACTAGCAATTAGTATGATAGATATTTTGATGTATTCATAAAAAAAGCTTTGGGTTAAAGGCATGTCAGAAACAAAATAACTTTTATGTACATTATTATATTCGACTCTTCTGAAAAAGAGATTATTTGACAACCTTTTATTAAGCTTTTGGATTTGGTTTATCATATTTGTTTAACAACATTTATGAGTTATTTAATACCGACACTTGATTCATACTATTAATATACACTTAATTATATGGTTTTAAGTATTTCAAGCAATAATATGGATTGAAGTAACTAATGATAATTATCATTAGTTTTCAATTATAACTATAATCCTTTGTAAACTATTATAGCTTCAAGAAACTATTCTTAATACAAATAATTTCCTTGCCCAGTCGGCTTGGACTATAGAATACACCGACTGCTTTACTGCAGAGGGGTAAGAGCCCCCCTCCACACACACACACACAATGAGTGTCCTAGATACGATACTAAACAATCTGATGGTGAAGTTCCAGTAATGCTGAAGTTTTGGGGAATGCGGAGTAACCCTTCATTGTCATCGCTGCCAAGTTCACTCTGATACGGAGTGGTGGCACCTGATTGGGTCCTATCTATGGATCAAATAGAACTAAACTGCGTATTTATGCCAAACTGAATTGTTTGATATGAAACTGTTTTTTTATGCTATACTGAATTGCTTGAAAAGAACTGTTTTGATATTGAAACTTTTCTTATGCTAAACTAAATTGTTTGAAATAGAACTGTTTATTTGCATAAAAATGGATTTGCCATTAGATAACCTACAAAGATTGATTTACCATAAACCCCAATCAAATCATTTCAACGCAGATATATGGTTTCAAGTATTTCTGTCTAATACTGATAACTTTCTATCATTTCTCTCTGTCCCCTTGGCGGTATCGTAACAGGTACCAACACTCTGAGTCAGAGTGGATCTGAGAGTAATGACATTGAAGGGATGAATTCAAACACCTGAGAGCTTCAGAATTGGAGCCTTAATACTGGATGCAGTTTTGTGTTATACCCCAGACAACTCTTTTGAAAGTGTCTTACCCCTCTCTAGTGGTTTCGTCTGGCGTATTCTATGCCCCACCATCAGTGAGAATGAGGTTAAGACCGCGGGCCAGCAGATGAATGAATCCTGTTCTTAGTGGACAGATCAAACTTCTAGCCTTGTGTCAAACTAAGTAAATATTAGTAAATGACAAACTTATATTCAGGTTTGCAACTCAGGGTTCTATCGGTAATGCTAGTAGTCTGTGCTACAAGCTTTTTCCTGAAACGGTGAATCTCATTAAAGAGATGATTTAGCGTTCTTGAGTATATAATGAGGAATAACCGGAGATTTAGCTGATTCAAAACTGATGTATTTCTGCCTATTCCCTTCAGTAGATAATGACACCCAACGGCATTAAGATGTTAATCAGGTTGAACAGATTGAACTTCAAAATGTTTGACGGAAGAAATTAATGATTACCCTTCCGAAATAGAACAGATAGGACTTGATATGAATATCTGGGAGAAAATATATGTGTGTGTGTGTGTGTGTGTGTGTGTGTGTGTGTGTGTCATTCTTGTCAAATTAAAGAAAGTGTTATCACAAAATGTTTATAAGGGGACGTTGAAAATATAAATAGTTGTTCTGGTAATCTGTTGTTATTTCTTTAAGCAAATACACTTAACCAAACCGGAAGGACGAATTAACAAATTGGATTTAATCGATACGATATACAAAATGAAAGCCATGCACTCCTATAGGTCGGATAAAAGGTTCTGTTTGAAAATCCCTGGAGATTATCGAATTCGAAGACAGACGAACGTGCGATACGACCAAGCATGAGAATATGTCAGTTTATTTGAATGAAAATACGGAATTATTTTATCGAGTTGTAGGAGTGTTATTTCTAATAAACAATAAGTTTGCGAGGATCGATCTACATCTACATCAACGTTGTGCATTCTTGTCTCTATCAGAGTTTGGTGGGGCCGGCAGCGTTTTAACCTGGTTTAACTTATCTAGACAGTAATCACGCGCTAGCTGGTTAACTACCCACCTTATCTCCCCAGCCAACGAAATGTGGATTTTGAAAAGGATTTTCATTTTCTCTGATAAATCGCACGACATTTGAGGTTTTGACATCCGGCTTGATGATTACCTAACACTGATTTGTTTTTTTTTGGGGGGGGGTGCTAGTAAGGGTGATGTTACTGTTTGTTTTAACGAGTGTACCTCTTTCAGCGGGGTGAAACGCAAACAGCTTCGTCTAAGATTTGAACTCGGATTGCCAATTCCCTTTTCCTAGAGGGATAACCGTTACGCTAATGAGTCAACGTATGATAGAAACTACGTCTTGTTTCTGAAATCCAGATAGGAATTGGAAAGGAAATAACTTTCCTTATCGTTTATCAATCGATTTATGTCAGCCTATATAGATAACGTCAAGTAAAAAGGAAAATATTGCAGTGAATACCAACGCCACTTCCCTAACAAGCTCCCTCAACCTCGACGCCCACCAAGAGAATTCGCTTTTCAAAAAGTCATTCTTTCTTTCAACTTCGACATTGTTGCCTCCGTGTCTAATACAGAAAATCGCAGTGTATATTCTAAATCAAAATAAATGCTGGCTTGGGAGGTGAAGATTTTCAGTAAGGCCAAAGGTTTTGGGGGGAGGTGGGAGGGTCATGAGAGAGTATCATGTTTTGATATTTGCTTGAAAGACTTTAAGATGGAAAGAATCCAAAAATATCACGCTCATTCAATCGGTTTAGGCTGTCGTTTGCTGGCAATCCCTCGTATATGAAAGCTTCTTCTTCTTCTTCTTCTTCTTTATAAGTTTCTTCGTAAAATTGGGAGGAAGCTTTTGAACCTATAGGAATGCAAAATTTGTATAAAAAGGAAAAATAAGAAAACAGTGATTAAACAACAATGAAGCTGATCCAAAAATGCTGGAGAAACAAGTCGTTCTTTGCTATATTCCGATCAGCTGAACTAAACCGTGCCCCATAAACACACACACACACAAAAAAAAATGTTTCTAGCTATTTTACGGAGTCCAGTGCAAAAAGTCGAACACAGAGAAAATTATAATCAGTGCATTGATTGAATGACGGTAAAATTAGAAGGATTTATAGATTATCTCGTTTAAGACGTGGAAATTCTAGTTTCATAAGAAACAATCACCAAAGATTAAAGATCAATATATTTTCAAGTATTTACTTGCAAGTTATATGAATATTCAAATGTTTACAGTACTTATATGAATATACATTACTTATTTAAGAATATATATTACAACAAAATAAATGGAATAACTCACATAAATGAAAAGAATAATTTAATCATATGTTTATGATGATATTTTTATAAAATTAATTCCTTTTGGTGCTCTTTTTGTTGCTATATTGCACATCTTTTGATTTAACTCGTGCCGTATAATTAGTGTCTAACAGTTATTTCATTTGGAAAATTAAAAAGATCTGGATAAGCGCCAAGGCGTATTCCACGATATTATTATTAATTTTCAACTCAGACTGGAAATTGATTCATTCTCTAAGAGATTCTGTGTCAATGCACAAACAAGAAACATAGTATGGTGTACAATGTAGTTGTACAAGTTTGATCCCATCTACCAATAGAAAATTATTTTCTTATGAAATTATTGATTAGAGAAATACTGTACTCTAATTGGATTTTTGTGTTCACAGAAAAACAGTTACAAGATTTAAGGATTGCACTCAAATTACAACTGAAAAAATTTGACACGTGATCATAATATAGTTAAATAGCTCTTTTTGGAATAATGAAGTGTTTGTCTGTTTAAAATGACATATAATTAGAGTCGATAATTATAAACCTAATTTCAACATAAAATATATCAAATCGGGTAATCATGCCGTAAAAGCAACACACCAACCATCATCACTGTTTAATATCGATGAATCGATGATCGAACAAAAATGCACCGATCGATAAGACTTCGAGTATGTGAGTCTCGTCAGAACAGCTGTTGAGACATTATTAAGAAAATCACTTACATAGCCATAATGAAGTTGTCAACACGATTTTTAATGTTTAGATGTCCAGCTAACGTAGACTCTGTTAATATATATATATATATATATATATATATATATATATATATATATATATATATATAGTGTGTGTGTGTGTGTGTGTGTGTGTGTGTGTGTGTGTGTGTGTGTGTGTGTGTGTGTCTTTTCACCAACTTGGCAAACTTCCAACGTTTCCAATCTTTGTTTCATTGTCTCATTTCTCTCGTAGAAAATATTATATAGTCATTTGATTTATATCTCATAATTCTTACACAATATAATATTAATTTCCGTTAAGTAAGAAATCCAAAAAAACAAGTATTTCTAAATCAACAAATTTTATTGGCGCGTAAACATAATAGGAACAAAGAAATCAAACAAGAAAAAATATAAAGTATTAACGCAAAATGAAAATAAAAATCAGTTCATTTTACCTAATTAGTAAATAATATCCTTCCCTGCGTACGTATTTACCCAACCCCTCTGCAACCACGCGGAAAAAGACCAGTGTATTAATAGGTTAACTGATTGATTTAAACGGTATGTCAGCCCGTCAGAGGTAATTTTTTGCCGAGAGATTGGGGAATTGCCTACATTGTACATTTGTGTTGACATCTTTTGTGCAGTTTCTTTAGAGTTTTTGCACACGGTTACATGATATCAAGTATTCCTATCTAATACAAATAATTTACAAATAGATCCATTTCACTCATAGATAGGACTTTCAAAAATACTTTTCAAAAAATAAGTACCAACCTAGGTCGGTCATTTAATGTCGATAAAGTTTTGAAATAGATTCATACCGATTGTTTCGTAGAAAACATATATATATATATATATATATATATATATATATATATATATATAACTATTGTTCAGTCACTAATATTTTTTAGTATAGTCTCACTTCTTTTAGGAAACGTAAATCCTGGATGGTGATATTTTCGTGAACTTAACAATGAAGTGGTACTCTCCGCGCCCAGAGCACGGGATTGGAGCCTCACCACTAAATGCATATTAGAGTCATACCCCTTTGGCAGAGGCTTTTAATCACTCCACAGGAGATACAGTCAGCGTTTTCTAAACACCACTGACAGGACGTCAGTTTTTTTAGAATTCAGATGATTTGAATTCAAAATTTGTTTCCTTGACTGCTTGCCGTTTGAAGGCTGAACAGTCTCTTCCTTCGTGCGCATTTTTCATTTTCGTTCTGGCAACCACTTATGTAGCCTCCATGCGTAAGTTCAGAAAAATCATTAAGCGGGCAAGGGCAGGTAATCCAACACGATATCTTATAATTGTTTACCATAACGATTCAGATTCAAATATATTCTTATAACTGTTTTAATTACTTATTTTATATTGCTTACTTTTTTCGGCATAACATTCCGTTCAACATATTTTTTTCTTTTCTATTAAACATGCCACAAATGTTAATTTCCATATTTGATCTCTTCTTGCAGTCTTTTCATTTTGTTTTGTTTGTTGGAGGTTTTTGTGAGGAATCTGTTTCTTTTTTTTTTTGTTTTTGTTTTTTTTAGTGGGGGGGTAAATTTGTGCGTCCGCCCATCTTTACATCAGTCAATGGTAATTTCATTCATGTACCTGTAACTATACAACGAAATAGATAAAAAAAAAAAAGGAAAAGGGAGGATGTTATGGCATATTTACTAATTATCTACCTGTCAGTTTACGGGATTGCATGGTTTTTCAAGCATGCACATTTGGACATATACGAAAATGGAATGAACAAAATAGAGAAGAACTGATGGTAAAATTCACATGAGGCTGATAAATTCAAAACAAGTACGGAATGAATAAAGAACCATCTTTTTCAAATACACTTTCGTTTATAGGCTTAAAACTTAGTATAGCTTATAATTTTAAAAAACATACACCTCGAAAGACTTATTATAAAAATGATAATTCTGTTCTCAATAAAAGATACAAGTTTTTAGTATTTCGAGTAAAATACTATAAAATCCAAACAGATTGCATCACTTATTTATAATCTCTACACCTTTAGAATCCTGTAACTGCAAATGTAAATGTGTAACATTCCAAAAAAAAGATAAGTACACTTCTTACATATATCTATCTAATCTTATGTTTGATTACAGAAATTCTGCAATTTTAAACGTTGGACACTTCGCTGTGAGTTAATGATTAGCAAACTCATCTAGCAGATCGGTTAGTAGATAATCATTGAGTGTCCCATTCAGTCTTGACCAACATAACAGTAATCATCTAAGGAAATGGAATTTCAAATCCTGAATTTCAAATCCTGGACGAAATTGCTTGCGCTCTACTTCGCGCTAATACCCATTGGAAAGGCGTTTGAAGCCATATTTTCTTTCCCTCAGCTTGCATAAAGAGTTGGCCAGACTTAGATTTTAGCCTTGATTAGACCATTAATCTTGGGGGAAGAAAAACTGAATATAAACCACTTTACTCCGTTTAACAAATTGACCTTGTGTCACATCCTGCTCATGGTGGAGGGATTGGTAAATACAGTATAAATAAATAACTATACTCTTAAATTTTATGTTTATAAAAAGTTAATTTTTCTCTTTATCAAATGTACCAGGAAGTTATTCTTTCTAGAAGAACATTCTACAATCAAATTGGATATTATTATGTATTATTGATTAACAAAATCGATAGCATTGAAACTCCGTAACCAAAAATATGAATTAATCATCATCATCATCATCATCATCAGGTCAGTCTGAGAGCACAGTGTACCTCTCTCTCTCTATATATATATATCATCCATCGCCCTTTGCCTTGTCTTTTAAGCAGCATCTTGTCAACACAAAGCTGATTTAAGTAAATTTTTGCTAGTCAGCCAAAACTTTACACGTCCATCTACAGAAGTCAATTAGAAAAGATTGATTCTGAGTTCTTCCTTACTTTTCCAGCACTGCTCCCCATATCTTGTTCGTCTTACTTAAATAGTTTGTCAGATGCGGGGGGGGACAGGAGAGCGTACAGCAGCTGTTTTGTAGGGTGCTACATTAATATTCTAATCATTGGTGGAGACATGAACCCTCAAATAGGCAAGGATAAAAATAATAAATTTAGCTAACACAACTTGTCAATTAAAAATGGCAAATATCAAGCAAATGAATATGAAGCGGTCCCAAAATTATCACAGCCCAACGCAAAATTCCATATTGTAAGTATATTTTGAAACCAAACTGGATATTATTTCTTAGTTACAAAGTTTCAGTGCTGTAACGAGCGATAATGAATCATACATTATACTTAGGTTAGATAAAAAGGTTTTGAATATTTTGGTAATGTTAGTCATAATACGGCAACTCAGAATACTTTTTCTGGGGTCGTGAAAGTGATGAACCACACTGAACTGTGAGATGCCGAGCTCGACAAGTACTAATCGTCGGATTTGCCTCTATGGCTTCAAGCACACCCTCGGAATCCACGGTTTTAGGCTTCCCGGATCTTACCTGATTGTTGAAGTGCTTGGAATTTCTTGAACCATCTGGTTACTGTATTGGGATTTACTGGGCCAGCATTTTTCGTACAACTAAAGATTTTGCTTGTTTCTCCGACATTATGTCCCAGTTCGAAATTCGTTAAGTTTGCGTTAAGTTTGCGAATTTGACAAATTTGCACGTTCATCTGTACGACTTTCAAATCACACACAGAGTGTATCAATTCACAACGTGTCTAGCAAGTACCCAAATATTGCAAAATTTTTTACTAACTCTTTTAATATCAGAAATATTCCACGAGACATAATAAAATCCTGGTGTCTTTGATTTAAAAAAAAAATAACTTATATAAAATAATTAGTAAGTAAAATATCATTCTTTAATTTCATTTGTAATAATAGAAAAACAATATATTTAGGATTTCACTCAAATTAAAATTGAGAAAAAAATGACTGGTCTCTTAAGAAAATAGTAAAAGTTAAGCTTGTCATGGATAACTAAGGAAAAATATTGAAATAACCTCATATATTTGTTTGAAGATGAAATACCTTCGTTTTAGAGAAAATAAACTTTTCATATAATATGCATCTTTAGCGATCCGTCGATAGGGAACACGTAATAACGCATATACACATATAAACAGGCACTCACATAGATGCACATGCACTCATATACGCAGACATATACATACACACGTATATAAAGATACTCATTAAGATACAAACACATAATAACATGCTCATGTTTAAATGCACAAATATACGCATACACACATATTTTTACGTTTCTATAAACACATATAGTACAAACTGGATATTATTTCTGCCCGTGGTGTAATGGTTATCGTCGTAGGAAATGGACACGGCGACACGAGTTCAAACCCTGGACAAAACTGATTGCATTTCACATAGCACTAATACCCTTGGGAAATGTATGAATACAATTATTCTCCCTCCAGCTATGGGTAAATAGACTGGGTTCTTCACCCTTGGTGAGGCAACTAGTCTTGGAGAGGGAAAACTCTGAATTCCAACCTGTTAAACTCCGCTTAAAAATTGACCTTGTGTCATATCCTGCCCGAATGGAGAGGTTGGTAAATATGATAAACACATACAGTAAACAAGTATGCACCCTCTTACACATATTGGTTATCGCGAAGTGGGTAATCAATTTTTTCTGGTAAAGCAAAAAAACTGCGATTAAGAGGCAAATCAACAACGAATTTTTTTCAACATAGCGTTTTTGTTTGCCCACCTATTTCGTTGAATTCTGGTGCTTAAGAATTTATTTTAGATTTATCAGTAAAATGCAATTTTAAGAGCGACAGCCTCCCTGACATTAATATACCATAATTTACTTTGTTTCATGTCAAGAACTTCACTCAAGACGACTTCAAACTTCTTCGACTGTGCCCTACTTCAAGACCCTCTCACTAGGAATGACATTAAATTGCATCCAGAAGTGAAGCTCCAGGTCTGAAGTGTAGAGTCACCCATTCGTTGCCATTACTCCAAGGTTCACTCTGAAAGCACGCTAAGTGAAACGGTTATGATGGTAGGAAATGGATTCGCCAACTCTGACCTAAGTATTTAGGACCTGATAAGGATCAAATAGATATGTTTCAGATAATTTTTAAAGGATTTTAACGGCATCGGCATTAAAACATTTGATAAATCAACGAAGAATGAAGTATCTATCTGTTTAAACATTTTCTCTTAAAACATTGTTATTTCTACTAAGTATGAAGTATTTACCGGTTTAAAATGATTGTAAAGATACATTTTTTTCTTCCGTATATTATTGACAACCATAATTCGCTTTGACACTAAACTGTATTCGGTGATGAGGTTCTAATTTTGTGGTCCTGAAAAGTGTAGTCACCCCTCCGTTTCGATTACTCTACTCTGACATGAAGTGGTAGTATAATACCTTTATTCTGTATATTTGTTCTGTTATTGTAATATATTCATTTTAACCTACTGCTCTTGTTTGCGTGTTTGACCCCTAAACACCACAACATTTTGTTAGTTCCGTCACTTACTTTAGGTCTTCAACGTCTTCTATCCATCTCAGGCCAAATTAATTTCTCCAGCCAACATATACACACACACCTCAGTTTGCCGACACACGAGCTGATATGGTGAATGTTGACCAAATAATCTATCAATTGTGAAAATATCCTGACATTGAGTTTTGAAATCCCTTTCAAATATAAACATTTCGTCTTACAGTGCCAATTGTCAATCAATTGGCACACATTCTGCTATAAACTCACTCGTACAAAACTTGTTTATAACATAATTGCAGAGAATCCCTGGCAAAAATTGTGAGATTTGCAGACTTGAATATATGTGTTGCAGATAAAGGAGAAAATGAATTTTAAAAATCCGATCTACAAATTTATTTTTTTTCTTTAAATTGAGTTAAAAATGTGTTCAAGATTAAAAGCTCGAAATCTTTTTCTTGTAAGCAAAGATAATATTCGTCAGGGCGTAAATATTTCTAATAGATATAGTCAAGATTCGTACAATGAAAATAGCAGTTATTGTTTGCTAAAAATTAAGAAACATATTTTGTGTGTGAAATATTCTTGTAATAAGAGTATCACTATATGGACGGAGAAGAGTATTTATGACAACGAATATACGCTGCTCCTGTTATTTTCTCAGCGAGTTTGCGCTGTAATATTAATATTAATAACATCTATGTAAATCCTTTCTCATTCCGATAGATAAGCGAAATTGAACTGAAATACATTCGTGTAAGAAAAGAATGTAGATTTTTACTCAAAAGAAATAAATCGAAATGTATTTGAATAAGTAATAATTCATTTCTTATGGTTAATTTAGTCTCGACAAATCGACACTTAAGAAATATTTATTTCTTCGCTTCTCTAAACAATTTAAGTTGACTCGAAATTAGCTTAAAAATTTTAATGATTGGTTAAGAAATTGTATTTTAAGTATTTTTAGAGGGAAAAGATTTCTAAAATTATTTTGGGTTTTGATCCTTCAAATTTCTGGCGGCAAATCAAATATTATCGTTTGCAAAGTATCTCGAGATATATATTGGTCAATAAATGCTAAAATACAAACATAAAATTTACAGCTTTTCGTACCTATTTTTTGCGAAAAATTGACACTTTTGGTGTGGAGATCAGTTGATTTACCACACACACACACACACACACACACACATACATATGTATATATATATATATATATATATATATATATATATATATACACTGACACCTTTATTGACAGTGTATTTTTGAGAGAAAGAGATGAGTATTCATTTACCCAACCCATCCATCAAAAGTATTGTGTGACACAAGGTCAATTGTTAAGCGGGGTAAGGTTTGTTTAAACTGAGTTTTCCTTCTTCTATAATAGTTGCCTTACCATGGATAAAACCCTAGTTTGACCTATTATTTACCCGGTAGCTGAGGGAAGAACAGGTAGATCCATGTGTTTCCCAAAGACATTAGAACCAAGTGAAAGGCAAATAGCCTCGCCCAGGATTTGAAATTGTCTCACAGATTCCATTTTCTCTAACCGATACGCTAAGCAAGAAAAAGATAGGTAAGTGATTTTTTTATCGCTCCATCTGTGCATATTTTGAATCCATCACACACAGAGACTCAGAAAAACACAAGAACTTTCAGCTGGTCATTCTTCCTGTCATTCTCTTTTCCTTAGGAAACTGATCAACGTACATATCAAGTCCCAGCCTCCTGCTCATCGCCAGGTGATTAAAATGAATTTAGCAGAAAGATCTGTCAATTCCTGCCAGCAATGACGTACATATAAACAATCCGCCCACAGAAATATTTTAATAATTTTCCCACAGTCCTAAAAAGGAACACGGAAGATACACAATTTATTTATTTATTTGTTGTAAAGTAGTGTGGCGCCGGGTGCGTTTTCGAATTGAGTTATTTCCTAAGTATGTTTAAAACAAACCTGCTCCTGCCAGACTTAAATGGTGGATTCATTAACTTTAATGAATTCCTGTGTCAGAATTTTTTATTTTCTTTTTTATAAGTATTTTTCTTGACATTTTTCTTTTATTCATTCATTTTTTTTTTTTCATTTGAAGTACTCGTGTATAGGTCGGATTTTGAAGAAACACTTTTTAGGCCAAAAAGTTGGCGTCGAGGAATAATTTTGGACGGCTGAAAAGACCAAGTGTAATTAAAGACTTCAAAATTAATTCTATAACTTAATGATTTCGTAAACATAAATCAATTGTCTACCTATACACAAAATTGACTAATACATACAAAACTTATATATATATATATATATATATATATATATATATATATATAAGGACGTGGCGAATTAGTAGAATACTTTTAGCTTCGGAGTGGAACAACGTCTTTGTGGGTGGCTGGCTTCAAAAGGGAACTATTTTAATAAGCTGATCTTATTTTTGTTGACGTTCAAACTTCAAAAATTATTTTTAAAATTCGCAATTAATTCCATCGTTTTATTTTATTCTCAATATTTTTTTTTCAGCTCCAGCAGATGGTGGTGAGCGGAGAGCTTCCCTGCACAAAGGATGAGTCGGCCATATTGGCCGGTATCCAGCTCCACATTGAGGAAGCATGGCCTGAGGATAACCCAGACGCTGATGCCTGTGACATCTTCAACCATGTTACGCCCAGAGTGCCTTCGACACCACCAGCAACGTCCAGGTCAGCCGGCACGTCTGATGACAACGTGCATCACGCCGGCAGTACGTCATCATCAGAAAAAGAACGGCAGGACAATCTACGTAAAAAGAAGGAGCTGATCCGAGCAAACAAGGCCAAAAAGCTGGCCAGCAATCGGCGACGAGGCCGACTAGTTAAGCACCTCATGTGCTTCAGTGATTATGAATACAATTCGGTGAGCGCAGTTTGTCTGGAGGATTACTTACCGCCCGAATACACGACATCAAGGAAGATTCGAGAGCTGATACAGGTAAATTATCGTTTTTCTCTGATTAAAAAATATCATCAGTTAGCAAAAATTAGATTTCAGTTTGTAACATAAATATTTACAAATACAATCCAGTGGTTTCTAATTTTTTTGGGAACTGGGACCCCTTTCTACTTCAAAATATATCTTGTGGACAAGCCACACACAACCACATATAGATAAAAATGAAATTGATCAAAAATATTTGATGTAAATCGCATCTAACATTTGCCCTGAGTAATGATATTTAGTGAAAGAGGTGTGCTTACTTTGAAGAAATCGTCAATTCTTGGAGAAATCTTTTATAGAGATACATACAATTTACATTGCATGACAAGTTCAGATCTGTATTTGGTCATCATATAAGTAAAGGCTGAAAATAGCGTTTCGCATAAATATTTTGTTGCAAAAGGTATCATCAGCATTGTGAAACAACAATATAAACTCAAAAGTCACACTAAGCCAAAATTTAGAGAGTATTTACTGCTGTTTAAACTGAATTTTCATAGGAGTGTACTGCTAACTAGAAGTATAAATTTGAGAATCTATCACTCATCGGATATTATAAATTGGGTGCCCCATTCATTCGGCCTTGTGCCACATCGAAGCAAAGAGCTTTGCAAATTACTATTATAAATTCTAAAGAGGGCACCTCTGGTGGTGTAACGGTTAGCAAGCTAGACTAGCAAACCTACACGAGTGAGTTCGAGTCTCATTGGGCGCCCCATTCATTCGGCCTTGTGCCACATCGAAGCAAAGAGCTTTGTAAATTACTATAAATTCTCAAGACAACCTTGCTAGGTCTGTGGATCCCTGCAGTTGACATTCTGAATACCCGATTATGGTTTTTAAAAAAAGACACGTAGGCCATCAGTCTATAACTGCTATGTTTTTCTTTCCTATACAAACAAGAAAACGTGGCCCCTTGCCCTTCGAATACCCTGTACCTTAGCTGCAAGAAAATTCAATCCTCGCTCTAGAACAAAGACATTTTCTTTTAAGCTATATTATCATTCAAATGTCTCTGAACTAAGTTATTTTCAGGAGAATCTAATATCCAGTGGTTCTCGAATATCTTCTCTAGCACGTGGACACCTTAATAAAAATGAAAAAAAAATATATGCAAAGGATTTTTTTTTTGTTTATTAGGAAAGGTTTTTTGTTTTTTTTTAAATATCCCGAATTTTTAGGAAGTACATCTAATCTTATAAATGTTTTGATTCGAAAGGGAAAGGAAAGTGAAGTCACTCGGATGAAGGAAACATTTTTGTAGGTTCCATTCATTTAAAATATAAATCTGATTTAATTGCTGGATTCCTACCCCTATTGTAATAAAAGAAATGGTTCATGTAGAATTGTGCAAACGTAATTCATCATTATAAAAATCGAACTAATTTTTCATCAAAAAAGTCCATTTTTTTATTTCGATTCTTTGAACTAACTAGAATACCATCCATTTTCAGCTTCACAAAGCTTTATTTTTTTTTAATATTGACTTTTGATGAAGTCTATGATTTATATAAAGTGTGTTATTTTGATAAAAAATTATTTTTCGTTGTACATTCATTCTAATAATGCAATAAACGTCACTTAATTCCAGAAAATTAATGTTTGGATTGTTTTCTCTCATTGAAAATAATTTCACTTTTAAAGACGCGTTACAGGAGTCTCACAAACCCCACTTAGAGAAACTCAGGCTGAGTCGAGGTTACGACGTCTTGTATAATAATCTGAAATATCAAATCCACAGGTTCTACGAGTTAAATCAACGAATTTTCAATAAAAATAAAGACGCGGGATATGAAAATTAGGATTTTAAATGCGTTCAGCACCATTGTTAATTAAAATTTTCACTACTTTACAAGAAATTAATAGAAAAAATATGAAATATCTAAAAAAAACGGCAAGTTGCTATAAGAGAAGAAAAATGTTTTTAAAAAATCTGCTTAACGATAAAATTCAATAATATAGATGAAATGGAATGTTCCTGAATTACGAAAGTAAATTTTAATAATAAATGAAAATATAATACAAATACAGAGAACCCAATTTTTAGAGCCAGTTTTTAAGGCATGATCCATCGAAAGACGTGACAGAGGATTTGAGTTCGAGTTTACTAAGAAGCTACTTCATTACAAATAAGTTAACGGTAAAGTCACTTTTTTTTATTACTTGGTTCTGCTTTAAAATATTAAATTACTTTATCTACATGGTCCTTTTCTTCTTTATACTTTTTTTCTCTTAAAGGAAATTCAAATTTTTACTTTGGTTAAAATTATTTTTACTTTTATACGAGGTGTGATCAAAATGTAAAAAGACTGAAACTGTAATTTCGCAAAGTTTTATATTTCAAAAGAATACGTGTTCATCTGAGTAATTTATGCTAGAAAAATAGTTTAAATGAATCGGCGCCAAATTGAAAAAAAAATATGAAAACCAGTCTTGATACTTTTTGAACGAAATGTTTTTGGCGCAATTTGAGATTGTGCAAGTGCATCGCTTTCTGTAATTATCAGAACTAAAACCATCAGACGTTCTTGTTTCATAAACTGAAAATTCATATTAAGGGCAAATTTTGAGGTCGTGGCTTGACTTTAAAAGAAATACAACTTTTCTGCTTCACCCTAGATCAAAAGCGTAGTCTCAGGTGCTTCAACCAATTTAAGAATTACTTGAATTTGATTTTTGAGTACCAATGGGACTAATTTAAACTTCAGGTTTCATTCATTGTTCATTTAAGCTTTGATAAACATAACTTTAGTTTCGAATCTTCTTTAATATACAACGTAGAATTCAATTCTTAGCTATTTCATCATGCAATCTTCAAAACTGCTTATTTTCAGTTTTTACATAATTCTCTTTGTTTTAGAAATAATTTCATATCGGAATTATTTAATTAACTAGTAGTGGGGGAGGGGGTTGAAGTTGCAAGTGTCTGTGTTCTTGATGTTTGTTTGTTTTTTTCTGGGGAGAACTACTATATTCATATGTCTTAATTCAATTTCCAGTGTTGTGGGGATTGTTTGTTTTGTCTTTGTCTTTCTTCCAATTTTTTCGGGTTTTTTTGTGAGTCCTTCTGCATAACCAACATGTTAAAATCATAAGTTTTATTTTGAATAAACTTTTTAAAAAGCAAAACTAATAACACGTTTGCAAATAATTTAAGTTTGAAAACATTTGATTTAATTTTAAAGTCACATTTTTTTTATACCAAGAAAAATTTGGTACAAACAAGTCCCATTAAAAAAAAAACTTTTTCAAATAAAAATTACACTCTCTTTTGTTTCAAATTTCAAAAAGTAAATTTTTTAATGCGTGAGGAATCGTCCCATTAAAAACTCAAATTAAACGTTAGTACAAAAGAATATCAAAGTTTAAAGAACTTGATAATTTTATTGTCCCAATTTTAAATAACTACTTCGAAAAAAGATTTAGTAAGAATTGTAATAGAACATTTCTTATAAAAATTACAAATGAATTTTCTTAAAATGTAAATTTTAAGAATCTAAAATTAATTTTGAAGGACTACAACACAAATATATTTTACTGTTCTATTTACATCCTACAGGGGGGAATGGGTTAACTTGAGAATGCTGAAAAATATTTATTCATTAAATAAATGTTTTTAAAAAAAGTTAAAGAACTATTGAGAGAAATCGAACCCACATGCCGAGGAACTTTTAGTTTTGGATAACTACAGGGGTCGTTCAAAAAGCTCAAATCCTCGCCCAGAAGAAGTCGGAGAAACAAGATTTTTGCTATTTTCATTATAGTACCACTGAACGATAATGCACTTGGTCCAAAAATTCTCAAACATTACAATCTGATCACGAAAAAGGTGACATCCTGGTCCTCCAAAAACTCCTCCTGCTCCTCCTCTAAACGGCCTCATTATTGTTTCCACAATGGTGACGATGCAAGTGGGATTTGAATTTAGGAAACCGGAAGAAATCATATGAAACTACTGGTGAGTAAGGGGGAGTAGCAATTCAAAGCCATAATTCGCTACTTAAGCCACTGCAAGCTAAGAAATGTGAACGGGCGCGTTAATCTGGAAGAAGAGCACAACTGTCCTCAGCTTCTCCCTCAACAGTTTGACTTGATTGGTTGATTGGGTTTAATGGCATATCAACCTCTATAGGTTATTTAATGCCAAAGCCTGTTTACACGTATGTACGATTTTCAGACACATAATTTAATCATACCATACTAAAACTATACAACTCATTTACTTGCATACGAGTAAGTATTTGCGAGTATTTCTATGTGACATTAGGTTATTTAGTGATGATAGTGTTTTTTTGTTTTTGTTTCTCACTACTATTTCTACCAACACAAGCATAAATCTATTCAGCAATAATTTGCTTTCTGTTGATTATTTTGTTGTGTTTTTGGGATTGTAACCAAATCTATGTTTTCTGGTACAACCCGATCTCTTTCAAGAACGACAAGACATTATCCATGTGGACGTTCTCAAATAAGTCCTTCGTGGAATTTGCATGGAAATAGCGCTTTCTGGTGTCATTAAAAACTTTACACTCAAGGAGAACGTGTTTGATTGTGCGGGGCGTTTGGCATGTCGAGCACTGTGGTTGCTGTTCTTGCTTGAGTATAAAAGAGTGCGTAAGTCTGCTGTGACCAATACGCAATCGCGTTATTGTTACTTGCTCTTTTCGCGATTTTCGAAAGGCTGGGTGCCATTCTCCCAAAAAGGGTTTGACCTGAAATAGTTTATTGCTGGTATTTCTATTCCAGCATTGTTGCCATTTTTATGGAGGAAATTATTTATTTTCGGTTTCAGATCGGTGGATGGGATGTTGTACTTTTCAGGGGTCAAATCTAAAGCCGATTTTGCTGCCGCGTCTGCTCTATGATTTCCTCTCACCCCAATGTGGCTTGGAATCCAACAAAAAACGATTTCTTTGTTTAATGTTGAGTGTAGTCTGCAAAGTAGTTTGACAATAAGTGGGTGCTCTAGTTTTTTGTTGTTTAATGATAATAGGACAGAGAGCGAGTCTGAGAATATGATGAATTTTTTGTTTTTCTTTCGAGATAATGTCGAGAGCCAAGTCTATTGCACTGGCCTCAGCTGTGAAAATAGAACTATCCATTGGCAGAGCTTTTGTTTTTATTATTTTGTTTAAGACTGCTGCACATGCTGTTTTATTGTGGTCTTTGGATCCATCTGTATAGATATATAGGTAGTCAGGATACTGTTGGAGGATATTTTGATGTTTTTCTTGGTAGGTGAAGGGATGTGTCTTTGTTTTATGGAGTTGATTCAGTTGTAGGTTAACTTTTGGATTTTTAATGATCCAAGGTGGTATTTGTGGTAAGGTGCTTTTATGGATATTATCTAGAGGAATGCTGGCTTTTTTGAGAATAGGCTCCATACGTAGGCCAAATGGTCTAATTGATTTTTCTTTTTGGTCGAAATATTGTCTGTATTTTGGATCAAAGGCGCAGTCATATGCTGGGTTAGAGGGAGAAGATTTAAGTTTGGTGTAATACTGGAGGGCTAATTTTTCACTTCTGATTTGTAGAGGTGCTTCGTGAGCTTCGGTGTATAAGCTGTCAATTGGAGAAGTTCTAAATGCTCCTAATACCAGTCGTAAGCTTCCATGGTGAATAGGGTCAAGTTGTTTCAGATATGATTTCCTGGCAGATCTATATACGAAAATGCCATAGTCGAGTTGAGAGCGGAGAAGAGTTCTATATAACTTAATTAGAGTTTGACGGTCAGCTCCCCACTCTGTGTGGGCAACGACTCGCAGAAGTTGTTGGGCAAGGGTTGATTTGTTTTTTAGGTATTTTATGTGTGGGATGAATGAAAGTTTTTTATCGAATATTATGCCGAGGAATTTGTATTCGTTAACGACTGGTATTTCGGAGTCATCAATTTTTAGGAGAGGGTCATTGTGCATTTTCCTTAGAGAGCAAAAATGCACGCATTTAGTTTTTGACTTGGAGAACTTGAATCCATTTTCTATTGCCCATTTATTTACTTTGTTTAAGTTTAGTAGAAGTTGTCGCTCTACTATGTTCATATGAGTGGCCCGATAGCATATGACGAAGTCGTCGACGGAGAGAGCACAGTCGATTGAGGGGGTTAGATATTTGACAATGTTATTGATTTTTATGGAGAAGAGAGTAACGGAGAGGATGCTGCCTTGCGGAACACCCTCCTCTTGATGTTGTGAGTTTGAAAGGGTGGATCCCACGCGTACCCTAAATGTTCTTTCGAAGAGAAAGTTTTTTATGAACATCGGCAGTCTTCCTCTTAAGCCTAGATTATAGAGGTCCCGCAAAATACCATACTTCCACGTAGTGTCATAAGCCTTCTCTAAGTCAAAAAATACTGCCGTCAGATGTTGTTTACTTATGAAGGCTTCTCTGATGAAGGTTTCTAGTCGTATCAAATGATCTATGGTTCCGCTTCTTTTCTGGAATCCTGTTTGCATATTTGTTATTAGACCATTTGTCTCAAGATACCACGTCAGTCTACTATTTATCATCCGCTCCATCGTCTTACAAAGGCAGCTAGTCAATGCGATGGGTCGATAATTCTGCGGATTCGATGTATCTTTGCCTGATTTGGGGATCGGGACAATTATAGATTGTCTCCATGTTTCTGGGAAAGTACCGTTCACCCAAATATCATTATATAGCTTTAGTAGGCATTTGACCGATTCATCTGGTAGCTGTTTGAGGAATTCGTTGTGTACTTCATCAGGACCGACAGCTGAGTGGTTGGATTTTTTTATGGAGTCCACTAGTTCAGTTAGGGTAAATGGCTTATTGTATTCTTCGGAGTTATTTGAAGAGAACTTTATTTTTTTCTTTTCGAGGGTGGGTTTGATTATATAGAATTCTGTGTTGAATTGGCAGGAGGAGTTTTTAGAAAATGTTTCTGCAAGAAGATCTGCTATCGCCTTTTTACCTGTTATTTTGTGGTTTGTTACGGAGAAGTGTTTTAGTGGAGTTGATTGTTTTTTACCGGCTATTTTTCGAATCATGAGCCAAACCGTTTTGATGTTAGAAGAGGTATTTAGCTTGCTCACGTAATTTTGCCAGGATTTTTTTTAATGCTTTCTTCACTTGTCCTAATTCTAATACATTTACAGGTTTTAATTTTTCCAAATATCCTATCGTGATTACACCATCAGAATCAACAAAAACAAATCATCATTTTGTCATCAGACCATGCCTGCTTGAACTTATTTGGGGTGGAGAATCGGTGTTTCCACTGTTTACTTTGAATCAGGTTCAAAGAGGTGAATCCAGGTTTTATTTTTAGTTACCAATCTGCGGTGAAAATTCCAAGAGTTAGCCTAGAAACGAGTCAGAAGTATCCTGGAAATACCGAATCTTTTCACCCATGCCTCTGGTGTCAGAATTCTTTGTGTATTTCTTACGGTTTGCTCATCCCCCAAGATCTAGGTTAAAACAGACCTTGGGTAATCTTTTGTACTGTCTCTCACCCATTTGAATGCTGCAGCCCTCTTCTTCACAGTTATATAGGAAGTGTATTGCTCAGCATGTATCTCTACTATGTTCTCGTAGATTTCCTTTGATGTCATACCTTTCTTTAACGGATACTTTATGACTGCTTAGCCTTCTGTTTTGTCCGGTTATAGATTTGTCGCATAACTCTCAACTTTTAATGGGCCTCACCTACACAGAAATTTAGATAGAAATCGGAATTAGTTTTCTAGATTTATGAAGAGTGGTAGAGATACATGTTCAGATACAGCTTTTCTTTCAGGGTGAGGCTTAGAACTTCTTGAACGACCCTCGTACTAGGGAAACGTAATATGAAATGTTTACAGCAAGATAAAAACAATCAATACATTCAATTAGTAGAAGGAGTATTTATGCTCCTTAAGTTTTGTGGTGAGTAGGTATCAATTTTTCTCCTTAAATTATCCCCTGGCCTCAATTGCATATGTTAGGCGCATTTGATGAAAATTGATCGAGCAGCTTTTGTATCCATCGAGAACCCCCTCCTTATACACACACACACACACATCCTTTTTATAAATACAGATATTAGACTTCTCGCTATTCGGTCTTTTTTGTTTATTTGTTGTCTAGATGAGCTGAGGTTACTGCGTTTCATAAGACATACTCTCTACCGATCCCTTGAACCCTCTGTCATTTAGTTTTATCTGCAAAAATGTTTCCTTATTTCCCAAAAATTTTCTGCATTTCTCCACACTCGTTCAAACTTGTGGAGTCATTTCAAGACTGCTATTCGTACTAGTTTTAAAAATCCACATATTTAAACGGAATTTTTCCCGGATTTTGATATTTTAATAACTCTTTGGCATAGTTTCTCCATCTATGTCAAGATCTCAGATAGCACCAACCGTAATTTTCGCTAGTTCTCGCTTAAATACCTCTTAAGTGGCTATAAAATTGAACTGTGTGTGTGTGTGTGTGTGTGTGTGTGTGTGTTATAATGAATTGTAAATAAATATAGCGTAGTTATTTCCCTTACAAAATTGTAATGATCGGGAAAGGAAAACTGGGATGAAAAATCATTTTGTTTTTATTAATAAAATTATAAATTATTATTATATAAATTTTTATTAATAAAATTATAAATTAATTATTAATTAATAAATAAATTAATTGTTTTTGTTTTATTAATAAAATTCATATTTAGCACTCACAGCATCTGCCTTGGCTAATTGCACTCCATGAAGTTTTTACTGAAATGCTAAAAACTGTTTTGGAAATTTTTTTCCATAACGTATAAATGTACTTAAAAAGTACACATCAGATTTCTATGACCGGATTCAATTGTTGGAATGCAGGAAGAGCCATAAAAACAATAACACTCATTAACATCTCAGGGTCTTCTATTGTTTAAATTCCAAAAATTATTTTCTGGTTGATATACGAGAAAAAGTGGCTATTCAGCCGTATTTATAGTGCAACGAATTTGTGACTTGGCATGATGTTTGTTCACGTGACACGTTCACGGAAGCAATCTGAATTTATTGATTTCAGAAATCCGAGCAGTCCAAATATAGACAAATAAATTATGCAATCAGTCAGGTGGTAAATGATACAGAATATATTTATTAATATGTCTACACTTAGAAATCAGTTCAACTTTCTTTTGTTCAGCAGTTTATTATTGTCTGCATATTCCAGAATATGACTTCCTAGTGATTGTTTATTGTAAGAGACGTCTCTTACCCCATAAGCAACAAAACAATGTTAAAACTTTTTCCTGGGTCCAATAAATATTCATACCAAATTTATTAGTTCTATATCAAACGATATGCCTATTTATTGGAATCAGATGAATACTTTCCAATTATATATATATATATATATATATATATATATATATATATATATATATATATATATAAGAATTTAGTTGCCTGATTAGAAAAATAGAAGTCGTCTTACACAAATAACGGATATTATTTAATATATTTTCCTTAATTTTTAATGCACTTATCCGAACATTTTTCCATTATTTACGTATATCAAATTTTATACTTGGAAAGCATCAGATGGAATTTCAGCAAATAAGTATAGGGATACGGTCTTACTGATTAACCTTCGGATGAGAGTATTTATTAATGTATTTATCGTGTAGTGAGGCTCAAGTTCTAAATAGTGTGAACTCATCGCTTCGTTCACATAACTCACAGGCTCATTCTGACCCAGAGGGGTAGTACCTGTTATGTAACCAGCTATGGGTCAAAAAGATCAATTCAAAAATTATCAATTTTAGATAGGAATACATGGAAACTCGAAATAATTATTTACAATAGAATAGTTACTTAAAGCTACAATACTTTCACAAAGTGTAATTTTTCGATAGTTTAAGCCATGTAATTGGTTGAAATACCTGAAACCATATAATTGCGTACAAAATAATCGAATTAGATATGATTGCTTAAACGGCATGTTGACGTAGTTATTTTATTTCGAAAGCTTAGGAAATTGTCGTCATTGTAGATTCATATTTATACTTTTAGTGTTGTTGCCTCTTCAGAGGTTTTTTGCCCTTTGTCCAATCGATACGAATAATTTTAAACAAATCTATTTGACCCCAAGATGGAATACTAATTGATACTTCTACCCAGGTTAAGTATGGATATGGGAATATTAGCGATGAAAGGGTACTCAATACTCCCCAGATCTTCAGAACTGGAGCCTCACAATCTGATGCAGTTTAGCATTCTATGCTGGAAACCCCTTTTTAGTGAGCGGTCTTACCCCTCTGCAGGTAATAAAATCAGCGTATTCAAGGCCCTATAAACAGGATTATTGCATTAGGAATACTTAAAGCCGAATGACTCAATACAAACATTTGATTATTATTAAAGTCTAACAGTTACTTGAAACCATTGAATTGTATAGAAATCTTTAGTACGAAAAATAGTTATTTAAAGCTATAATTGTTTCTTTGTGATCACTATTACTAGTAACTGGAAACAATATAAATGCTTGTAAAAAAATACTGACTTCGCCATTAAATAACCCAACAAAGGTTGATATACTTTAAACTAATATATACGTATATGAGAGAGGGGGGAATGTGAATGTTGCAAATAATAAGTAAATTTTCTTGCTTGTTTGAAATACTAGTGTTCTAACTAGGAGTCATTTAATCGTTTTCTCTTCATTTCACAAAATTTCCCCTGCTGTAAACATCTTCCAATGTTTTCTCAAATTCTTGCACTTTTCTGTTGCTGACCCTAAAGAATCAGCAACAGAAACCATTGGAATGAAATTTTCTTCACCTTATTTGTCCAACATGGTTTCAATTAAATCTTAAAATATTTGTTTTTTAAAAAAGATGTTAATATTTCTACCGGATTTCCTTTAGGATATTGGGATTTTAAAGTCTCCACCAGTTCACCATCTCTATCAACACATTATTTAAATCTTCTCCAGGTGGTCTCTATAATATCAGTTTTACTTTTTTAATAAAGATATAAATATTAACATTTGTCTAATTACCAGTAGGGAATTCTAAAAAATAGGTTAAAAGGAATGGTGAAAGGTCGAGAATATTTGAAATTATATCAAAAAATATTTCACTTTTTTAATTCCCTGTAAATCAACATTAGGCTGACGAGTCAAAAATAATCAACAATTACAAGTCACGAGGTCAGGTATCGCTTCAAGCATTGATACCGATGAGAACGCTGAAATTAAGTTGTGATATTATGAATTAAAACCTGTAGAGACCATAAGTAAATGTGCCTTTTATTAAGCAAAGCTAAGAAACATTTACGCCATAAGGGTTAGTCGGCTACACAAGTGAACCATTGTTAGTGAATTTAATTCTTAAAGGGTACCTCTTACTTCTAGACTTGTGCTCAACAAAGTTATGCTTGGTAAATGACAGCCATAACTTATTTATGATCAAGTCACTCTGAAAGCGCCGTTTCTTGCCAGATAATCAAAGTTAAGAAACGATGCGTGTGCATAGAATTTGTAATAACAGGTACCTTAACCGACATACAGCCTGTATTTCTTTGAATAGAGGGATTCTGTAATACATATCTGCTTGCATGTTAGACGTCTTTTTGCCAGACTGTCAGTCAGCTGCTCTCTGGATCAAGGAACAAAATTGAATTATCGATATGAAAGTTTAATCTCTATTTCAATCTCAGCAACATCGACTCTGATGTTGTAGTAAAGCACAACAATACATAACTGCGATATGGTCCTCAACAAGATGACATTTTCCGATATCAATAGTTTTCATGAAAGATTTTATGGATCTTAAGAGTTAGAAGCTCAAGTGCCATAGCAATATCCCGAAGTCAGTGCCATCTATTATCTTTAATCGACGCTTTAATATGTCCAGTGTGACAATACACCGCTGGCCGAACCCCACAATCTCAACCATCCCAACTACTCATGGCCATTAGATCGTCTAGTGGTTTTTCTCATCTCCGGCCAGGGTTATTTCACAATTCTCTACAGACACACAACCCACAACATACACAACTGAGAGGGTGTAAGAAAAGAAGATCAAATAATCACGGGCTTGGGTTAGCTCCAAGCGCAAGAAGGGGCAAGTCTGTGACACTTTCCTAGCATTCTGTGCTTCTGTGAGCTAACGCGAGCGTGTACTCGAGCGAAATTCCCACAAAGCCTCTTGGAATGCTGACTCATCTTCTCACGTTGGCCAACTCGGCATGAGTCCACAGGCCTAGCTCCTGTCCTGTTCTCTTCTGTTCTGCTTCTGTTGACTCTCGGAGCTTTCTTCCCTCGCTCTCTTCCGGTCTCGTGGGAAATCTCGTGTGCAAGCCCTTTGTGTTGGTTTCGCGCTAAAACGAACAAAGGAATCTTCTGACTGGCACTTACCCAACACCCACAGAAATGAATGCCACCCATCGTGTCACAGCAATGATCCTTTCTATTGACAAAAAAGAAAATATTGGAGCTCTAATTCAATGTGATAGAGAACACAAATTTTGGGGTATGGCCATGAAACTTAACCTTCTTGTGTTCCATGAAATCATTAAGATGTTGCGATCATTTCGCTGACTTGGACCCAAAGCAATTGACTTTACCCCACGTTCATCGAATAGGGTATTTGTACGCTTGTGCACTCTGAAATTCGACACTGAACTCCGCTTTTTTCCACAAAAAGCTCAGAAGCTAATGCATATATATATATATATATAAGTTTTTGCGTGTGAAGGGAACTCACACTGCCAAAACAGAAATTTGAACTTGGTTCACTGATTCCAATTTTCGTGCAGTGAACCGTTAGACCACCGGTGACAACTAATTCACCATGTTTATATTTACCCAAACCCTCTGCTAAGAACAGGATACAATACAAGGCCAGTTTTTTAAGCTGAGTAAAACTGGTTTAGATTCAGTTTTACTTCCACACTTATAGCTTAGCAAAAACTAAAGAACCTCGTCAAGAGGGGAAAACAGATTGATTCGCGCCTTTTCTAAAGTGAAAAGAACAACGTGGTGACGTATTCACAATGTTTCGAGTTAATCAATTAATAATACCTATTGAGTTGGATCATATATATTTTCTGTCTTTTAAAAGCAAATTGTAACTACGCATGTTTTAAACACAATAGAAAATTACTTGATTAAATAGCATTTTTATCGGTCATTTTTATATCATTAGGGAAAGGGCACTCATCATAATTTAATCTATGATCTTACGCCCCTAAAATGGGGGAACTAAAAGTGAATATTTGATATGTAATGCTGTGAAAGTTCAAGAAATACAAAAGCTCTACTGAAACTACAAAGAAATTCTATTGTGTTTATAACCAATTTTGAAACTTGTTTTCAAAGTTTCATTATGTGATACGCCATTGAGAGATGAATTCAGTCAAAGAGGCTCATCATATCCTGATCAAAATGCTTTAAAACAATTGGTTGAATGCGATCAACGGAAAAGTACATGAGAATTAACATTTGATATCAACACATACCAATCCACAATCTGCTAACTCTTAAAAAAAGATAGTAAAATTGAGCAAGCAGGGATTTTTAGTTCTTCATACTGTTAGTGAGAAGAATTAGGACTATCCATAGTCTTCTTTCAGGGCAGAGAAACGACCTGCTTCACAAGAATACCGTTACAGATTATGAAAAATTGTTTTTTATGACAATGTTTAACACAAAAAGCAGTTGATTAACAAGGATGAATTTAGGCAGCCTTCTAAGACGGAGGTTAATAGGAGAAAAGTTATGTTGTGAGTGTATATAATATGTGTGTGTGTGTGTGTATATATATATATATAGTGGAATCACTGTCGTATTATTTGAGTTTTTAAACTGAAATCAATCTTTCAAGGCAGACTTATACACTCAACAGCTGCAATGTCAGCATGAAAATTTGAGAAAATGCCACTGACTCGTCAAAAGGAGAAACATTGTGCTTCTTGATAACTCAAGGCGACATTTAGCAAGAATCAAGCAGGAACAATATTGGATTTAGGCTGGTCTCTTCTACCCCATCAGATCTTGTACCAAATGATTTTCATCTTTTACATTCTCGACAAAATGCTTTGAATAACAAGAAATTTTCTCAAGAAGATCAAGTGAAAACGTGGAAAACTTGTTGAGCTCGAAACAAACTTGAATTTTCCTTGAGAAGAATCAACAAGCAGATAAATGGCAAAAGGTCATTCAAAATAATAGCGAATATATTACTGACTGAGATTTATTCATTGTTAAACTTTTCATGAATAAATTATATTTTGCTAGACCGGAAATTACTTATGAATCAACCCTAAAATAATATTCATTTTGATAGTATATTATTCTACAAGAAATAATAAAACCTTGGTATATTTAGTTTGAAAGATTTTTTTTAATATCAAAGGTATACTTATTTATGGTCAATACTATATGTACTACCCAAACACTTCGCGACAGGGAAAGTTAATTTTTAAGCGGTTTGAATTCAGTTTTCCTTATTATAGATTAGTAACGAAACCAAGTCTAAAGAGAAAACAGACGATTCCATACCTTCCCCAAGAGCATTAGTGCGAAGTTAAGCGCAGCTCATCCAGGGTTAGAACTCGGATCGCTGATTATTTCCTACGACGATAACCGTAACGCTAATTCACCATGTTTATTTTTCTAACTATCTGATATACATCTGGCAGAGTAATCTAGTATGCAATATACTTAATTCCTATGCATCCTTTCTTTAATTTTCTTCCGTTAACCGATCAGTGAGAGCCTAGAATTCACGAATGTTTCCGAGTAATTAATATTAGTTGCCTCCTTCACTTATTAAAACACTCAGTGTGGAAAATATATTCATTATGTTGGCTTTTAAAGCACAGGTTTAAGGTCAAGTACAGACGTTTTTATGCATCTAAAATTTCTCCGTCGTGACCTCTTAACCAACCCTCATCATTATACTGGTTCTGTCCACCACTTCCGTGATACAGCTTTCTTTTAATGAGCCTCTAAGTCAGAGTCCCAGTTTATCTTCTTCTTGAGTTAAAATTGATTCCTCAATCTTTCACACCCGTCGACGGGGCACAGAAAACGCTGACTGTATCTTCTGCAGAGTGGTAAGGACACCCCAACACACAAAAAGAGGTTGCTGGGTATAAGACTAAGGTGCATCTGAGGATGAGGCTCCAGTTCTATGGATTGAGTAATATACATTCATTACCATTACTCCCAGGTCCACTCAGACACGGATGGTAGCACCTGTTCGGGTCTCGTCTATTGATCAATTTTCTTTCATTTAACAGATTATTTGTTTTCGATCGAACTACGGGCAAAAAATACTTAAACAACAACACAAAAAATGTATACATAAACGTGCAGTGAACGCAATTCCCAAACCTCTAATCATAAAATAAGCCTTGACGGTTTGACATGCCGTTTAAATCAATCATTTAGTCAGTCTTCCATTTTCAATGGTCATCTAACTATTTCCACAATTACTCTTTTAAAGTGGTTATTGTTTTTCTGTGAATATGTAAAATAATCTCAAAACCGTTTTTTCTTGAACTGCGTTCAGTAACATAAGCTTTTTAGCAACAGATAACTGAATTATCCCATAAGGGATTAAGTCGAGATTAAAAGCTTTTCGAGAACAATTAATCCGTGATCACTGTTACACATGTGTGTATTGCTATATCATCAGATATATAAACACTGAAAGTAAGGTCTTTTGTTTTGTTTTGTTTTTTCTGGGTTTCTCAAACTTTTTACTTTATGCACCCCTTGTAAGCAAATTTAATTTCCATTCACATGAAGTAAATTAATTGAATATTGAATTACCAAATAACAAATTTACGAGTGTTTGATACAATTTACACGAGAGAACAATCAGTAACTATGAATGCAAACAGACTTTTAATGCTTGAATTATTTCCTAATGGGAATGATGGGTTAAGTGGCCACTGAGGAAATCAAGAATAGTAGGTTGTAGATTTGTGACACTGAAAAGATTTAACGACATCAGAGCCAGATCAATCGTTCATTGAAAAGATTCTGCATGTTTTCTTGTGTCCATCACACTCAATCAGGCTTCCTGGTGTACGATATCTAGCAACTACTCTTGATCCAGCGATTTTTGTTTTATTATAAAAGGAATTCCATATTCAAACAAGTAAATTCCCCCTTTGTGGATACCTTATGCTTTTATTCATCCGACCCAAACCTTATTCACTCTAAGGAGAATGGACCACTTTGGGGGATCCCTACTGAAATCAAAACAGGTATTGGGATCACATTAATAAGTTTTCGGAGAGAAATCTTTTTTTCCACATAACCATCATCATTAGCAGTGTATTTTCGCTGACGATGAACAAACAATAAACACCTTTTCCATTGAGAGATGCCCGTGGTGTAATGGCTATCGTCGTAGGAAATGGACACGGCGACACGAGTTCAAATCCTCGACGAGACTAATTGCATTTCACATAGCACTAATACCCTTGGGAAATGTATGAATACAATTATTCTCCTTTCAGCTATGGGTAAATAGTAGGGCAGATTGGGTTCTTCAGCCTTGGTGAGACAACTAGTCTAGAAGAAGGAAAACTCTGAATTCCAACCTGTTAAACTCCGCTTAAAAATTGACCTAGTGTCATATCCTGCCCGAATGGAGGGGTTGGTAAATATGATAAACACCTTTTCTATCTTTGGTTAAAATTCATCCTCTTGTTTTAACTCCTTTTTTTTATTATCATTATGAAATATCAGATATTTGAGAAATAAATAAGCTTCAGACGATGAAAATGAGGAAACGTCTTAGTAAGAGCGATTATCGTAAGTAATCAAACCAAACAAGTTTTCTCAATAGATGAAAATTGATGATCCTTTACATCTTTGCCTAATTTCAATCAACAGGTCACCACGTTTAGAAATACTAAAATCATCTTATTTCAGTCAGGTTACGTATTGTTTTATTTCCTACCGCAGTACGAATATTGCGAACAGCTTTATTATCGTAAATCACAGAATCTTTATGCTTGTCTGGTACTGGAATATCGAAATTAAAAGGAACAGCTTAATAGTATTAGTAAGAAGACACCCACACACACACTTTATATATATATATATATATATATATATATATATATATATAATACGCCAGAAAAGTATCAAACAATGAACACGGGAAGTTCCTTACTGTAAGTTTCATGGCCTGTGCACAATTATCAGACGGAACATTGAGAAATGTGGCCTAATAGTCATTCTTATATAATCGTGTAAAACAAGTGTTAAGATGGAAGCACTAGCGAAAAAAATTCCCAAATATATAAATATATATATATTGACATAAAATATCAATGATAGTATCCAAATAACGTAGATAGAATAAGCAATTAGGTGATACGTGACATATTAACAATTTATAAATGTTTTACCCTTTAATATCAATTTGCTTCTTTTATTAAGCAATTTGTTTTTTGCAGTTTCCTCCTTTGTAAACTTGTGAATTTTTTTCACATCTCGTTTTATTTGGGGAGATACGACCGTTTCTTCTTTTATTAGCCATACGTTTGTAAATATTATGTAGTCGGTTTATTATTTATTTATTTATTTATTTGTTAAAGCGGAATTTGTCGTTATGCAATCTACTTTCGAACTCGGTTCAGAGTTTTCTGCGTTTTATTCTAGCTCTAAAAACTTTTTCATTTGAATTTATCCTTTATATATATATATATATATATATATATATATATATATATATATATATATATATATATAGAGAGAGAGAAAGAATGTGTTAAAAAGGAAATATTAACGCTTCTATGGAAGTCCTTTTATGATATGATTTCAAACAGTCTTTACCCGTTTCCCATCCCTATCAAAATTTTACGTTGTCTCCATAATATTAAATCTGCTTCTGTATCAAATAAACACCCATAGAAGTGTCAGTGTTTTCAAACACCGAGTATATCAATAGATCATCAATAAAATACCAGAAAAATTTATACTCTTTTGTCGTGTACATAAAATCAATTTTAGAGTAAGGGTCTATATAAAAAGAAAACTGAAAATATTGTTTAGACAATCTAATATTTACATTCCTAGTAATTCAGCATACAGAAAGAAAATTTCAGATTTCAGCAAATATTTGTAGATATGAAATGAGTCAGCGTTGACTTACAGTTGAGCTGGGATTAGGGGAGTCTCGGTGGTAATTTAAGTACATCCAAACATGCAGCAACAAATGAATAGTTTCAATCTCAAATCAATTTCGACTGTGTGTAATGGTTAGTAAATCCGCTTTGCTTTTCCTGGATACATCAGTTGGTGAGGCTCTAGATCTGGAACTGAATAGGGATGTTTGGTTTGACAGCATGTCAACTATTGTTGAATGTTGAAGTCAGTCTTTTTTCCATCCAATTATATGTTTTCAAATAACTAATGATAATAATAACTCGTAAACAATAACTTCCAGCAACCTTTCTTAATACTTATAATTTATAAACAATTATATGGTTTCAAACAACTATACATATCTAATGAAAAACATTTGTCTGAACACAGTTATATGGTTTCAAGTGGCCCTAACTAACACTAATAATTACCTTCAGTTCATAAATAGCCACCCATCTGATTACAGAGCAGGCTCACCGCTACTTAACTTCAATGAGTCAGTGGGAACTAAAATTTGCAAAGCTTTACTTTGGCCCACAAGCTTTAGACGGCAGACAGTAATTACTGCTACTAAATGGTCACCCATCTACGTGCGTGCGGATTCATCGCCGCTTAACATCAGTGATCAGGTGGCAACAAGTGCTTTCACCGTGACAAATGCGAATTTGGGGGACGAAAACATTTGTTTACTTGGCAATATCGTCAGATACCAATGTTAGAACTTATTTAAAAGAATTTTAATATTTAATTTTTCAAGGCGAACAGGGCTAACTCCGGAAACGCATTTTTTTTTTTTACTTCATCTAAACGAATGTTTTCAATAACAACTCATTTTGCTGTCTCGCCGTTCTTTCTGAATCTTTCCCTCACCAGACCAGCTTCTTCCTACCAACATCTGCATTGTCTATCAAACTTCCTTGTCAATATCTTACTCCTAGCTACAACCTTCGGGTGTGTGTGCGTGTGCGAGCGTCTTACCAAATGTTAGTTTGAATTTTTGTTTGCTGTCCCTTTGTAATATTATTTTGTTAAATCGTCTTTTTATAACCCCTTTTCCTATTGTGACCAACTAGCCTTGCTTAATGAGTTTAATTATAAAAACAAAAGATTAGCACAATCTACGCTCCCTACCTTTTTGTATAATACCAAGTTATAAATAACTGAAAATATCAAGTCAAACTTCTACTTCATAGTCAGTCGAGTTATACTGCCAAATCTAATTAGTTCATGCCAGTGGAAAGCAAAAAGTTAAAAACTACTTCATTCAGCAGATTTAGATAACTCGTACAATAACTGACAATTAGAGAAAAAATTAGTATTATAAGTAACGTACAGAGTATTAAGTTCTGGATTATTGTAGTTGTTCGCAATGTCACTTGGTGACTATTTCTTGATGTCAGGAAGTCAAAACAGTATATATCATTTGATGACGAGGAACAGGTCAATGAAGGTCATTACATATACAAAGAGAATAGTTGAATTAAGGGAGTTAAGCAAAAAATTGCATTGGAGTTTAAAGTCAGGTCGCACCAGACCCGCTAAGGGGAGAGAGAGATGGAGAGGTTAATTTATTTTAACCGCGTGTCAACTCGTCTAAGATTTTTTTTATACCTAGGGGTTAGGGAATCGCATTTATTGAATATCTATATTTGCATTTTTGTGCAGTTTTTCTTAAGTTATTTTATTTAGTACACGCCTCAAATATGATTAATTTTCAAACAGATTTATTTCACCTATACATGTAACCATAACAGGTATTACCACTTTAGCTCAGAGTGGACCTGGAAGTAATGATTATAAAGCGGTACTCCACACTGGCCAGATCTCCAAAACTGGAGCTTCACCATCAGATGCAGTTTAGTGTCATACTCAGGGGTCGGTATGGAGAGAAGAATGCACCTTTAACGCAGTTGAAGAAAAATTACTCAAATCTGGAGCGAGTCCTTTTGGTGCAGCGGTTAGAATTTTAATTGATCAATCACGTTCACTTTTGTGCAAATACCTTTCCCCTTTGGGAAATGTATAAACCTCCTTATCCACCCACCCCCCAGCTATTGGTTAAATAATACTACTTCTGTTCTTCTACATTTCTAGTTTTGACATTAGATGATCCATGAAGGTTTATATGCCATTAAATAAAGAAAGCAAACCAAATTCAAATCCTGCGATCTCCACAAAGACTTGTAAGAAAAAGACAATAAAAAAATATTTTTTCTAGTTTAACAAATCCGTTGAGTACCATTTCCGACTTTCCTTCTACACAGACGACCACACCACCAAATAATTATACTTGTGTGCCCGTTGTAATAACAATAATTTATTGTTTACACGTCGTGTTTATTCTTATCTGACACTCCCTACTGAAGGTGTTCTTGTTAAGACTTGAAATAACGCTGTGCTGAAATCGACAAAAAATCCGCCTGTATCAACAAGAACTTGTTCGTCACGCCGTTCTCATAGATTTGCATGTAATTAAAAATAAAGAATTGAACGCGAGTGAAATAACGTTCTCTTTTCTTAACTGTTTTATGTCTTTGTCCTTTAAATTTTATTTTTGTTTTACTCATTTCCAAAGACGAATTCGCATCTCGGCACATCTACCAGTTTTAAAAGAACGATGGGTCGATTAAGCGAATTCCATAACATATGTATTGTGGGCAGAGCTAATAGAATATACAGACAGCATTCCTGCAGAAGAGCAACACCATTTCCTCCAACGAATGTCCAAGATAAACCATCTGATGGTGAGACTCTAGTCGGGGAAATTGGGGAATATTGAGCACTCCTACATTACCATTACTCCCTGATCCACTCTGACCAGGAGTGGTACTATAAGTTAGGGTCCCATCTATATTTAAAATAGAATTATTTGATCATATACAATACCGTATAACCAAGTGAAAACAAATGATTAATATAAAAATTAAGTCATAGAACTCAATGACAATGCTTGAAACAATTTCGCAAATAAAACTATTAAAGATAGTTATACTTGAACCCATTTAATTGTGTGCAAACAATAAATATCAATACCTGAAACCATTTAACTATGCGCAAACAAATGAATTGTGACACCTTTAAAAATAATCTTACCAACAAACAATTCGCTAAAAAAAAATCATATACATATACAATATATATGTATGAACAAAATTTGGTATCAAATAACCTACAAGAGTTGATAAGCCATAAAACACAACAAACCCCTTAATAAGCCCATCAATTATTAAAATCTGACTCTAAGTATGGCCATTCTTTAAAGGACCCATTTGAATATGTCATCATCGTTAATTTGCTTCGTGGACTATAATAACTGTACCCAGTGACCGGGATTTAGAATATGATGACTGTATCACCTACAGAAGGGTATGTAATCACCATATACGTACAAATGAGTGTCCAGCGTATGACACTAAACTGCATCTGGTGGTGAGGCTCCAATTCTGGAGATCTAGGAAGTGGGGAATATAGGTTGATATGCCATTAAAATCAATAAATTTAAATATGAAATAACCCAACTCTTGAATATTGAATGTTATGTTCAAGTTAGTTTAGTTGCATTGCTCAATCATTATAAAACAGTTACTTATTCATCGAATAGTGTAATGCAGTTACTGCCTTCCACCACCTCCACCAGTAACTGACAAAAAAGACAATCACGAGAAATCTTCGTGAATATGCGAGAGACGATTAGACAAGAGGATTAGGATTTTTAAAAAGGTCAACTAGTTGGTTTTTAGGAGAGCGACGAGTAGCGACCTTTAATTTCAGAGCTAAGTGAAATCACCACGTTGCAGGTTGGCCACGATTTGTTAAAAGACAGATATTTCCTTAATCGATATCAAAAAATACCATTTCATATCTTCCTGTTTGTGAAAACGGTCCTCAGGGGGAAGTTGTTACTTCGACAATAAAGTAAGAGGGACTTTTTGAGACAATGTGTCAGACTTTTCTGTTTCCTCTTATAAACAACCTCGTTTCATAATCTCTTCATCATGTCCTCGTCTCTTCGCATCCACCAACTTTCTTAGAGACATGTGGAACTCTTCAAGAGTTTTCTATAAATATTCAATGTTTTCATTGAAAACTACTTGCTTTATTCCGTTTGTAAGACCAGCAAAATGCTGGGTTTAAAGTAATGGGTTCTACTTATATATATATGAGAGAGAGGGAGAAAATACGATTTTTAAAATTTGGATGGATTGTTAAAATCAGTTTCACGCTTCAGGGTGATCTTTAGTGGTAATTTACTAAGCTTTTTGCTTAGATGTGACACAAGGCCATATGAAAGGGGCACCCAGTGAGACTCGAACTCACTCGTGTAGGTTTGCTAGTCCAGCTTGCTAACCATTATCGCCTTAGGGTGATCTTTAGTGGGTGACTGGAATATTGGCTAGAAAATTTAAGAGGTTCAAATTCTTCTGAGGGCAATTAAAAAGCGCCTCCTATCACTTCTGTGAAATTGGAAACATTTTTAAAAGAGTAAAGTGAGTAGCTCTGTGACCGAGAGACCATTCCAAAGTTTTAGTGGCCTTCTAAATGATATGAAAGATAAAAAAAATGTTTCGATTATATCTCATTACTTCAGAGAACATAGTCATTATTCTTTATAAAATAAGACAATACTTCTAATTTATCTGTCGTTTTTTCTTAAACTATTAGTAATGAAAGACTACTAATGAATCTTCTATCCCAGTGCCAAGTTTTTATGTGGGACCAGGCCTTTTTGCGTGTCTGAGAGACTGTAAGATGAACCCTGTTCTGGTCAACCGGTCATTTCACAAACAGAGAAAAATGCGACAGATCTGATCGACATTTTACGATGAAATTTATTGTTGACCAATTAACATTGATCATTTAATTTTAAAGCTCTGTTGCCAACCAGAATTTTTTTTAAATCGATCTCATTACTTGTTAGAATCTCTCAGTAAGAATGTTGTTTTTTTTTTTTTTACTAAAAAGTACACTCCTGAAGTTCCACAAACCTCTTTCTCACATAATCATTTTTGACTATTTCCTTCTTCCAAAATATCAAAAACCAGTTCCCTGAGAAAATAAAATCGTGGAAAAGAGGTGCCTGTGGTGTAATGATTATTGTCGTAGGAAATGGATACGGAGACATGAGTTCAAATCCTGGACGAGTTTGATTGTATTTCACAAAGCACTAATGCCCTTGGGAAAGATGAATCCTCTTATTCTCCCTCCAGCTATGAATAAATAGTAGAACATACTAAGTTCTTCACCCTTGGATAGGCAACCAGTCTAGGAGAAGGAAAACTCTGAATCCAAAACAGTTAAACTCCGCTTAAAAATTGACCTTGTGTCACATCCTGCCCGTGCCGAGGGGTTGGTAAATTCATACATGTCGTGAGGAACCAACAGTTGAAAACATCCGCTGCGCTGGTTCCACAAATATTTTCGCCGCTATGCGTGGCTTCCCAAGGGAACTATTTTAAAGAGATTAAAGTTCATTTATAATCAAGATAATAAATAGAATTTTACATATTCATTCTCATTGTTTTATAGACTAACCTTTATAAATATGTAATGTGTGGCTGGATTTTGTATATTTAAAACAGAACTTTGTATAACATCCAAGTAATAATTTTACCTACTTTAACATTTTGAAAACCAAAAAAATTAGCATGGTTAGTGGTTATATTCTATACTCATAATCACTAAAAATGAAGGAGATTTGACAAAATCTTTCGTAATCGTTCGACTTGAGCTCTAATTATCGAAACAGAATTTTAAGATTTAAATGAAAGTGTATGCACTCCTGAGAAACTTATAAAATAAAGTGATGTTTATACATTTAGACTTGTTTTGACTGCTTTCAAGACAAGCCAGTAACAGTTGCTGATACTTTTTCATATGCCGTCTCAATAATCTCTAGTCTGCAAGTTTTAATGAAATGCAAAGTTCTTCATATTCAACAAATTCAGCTCAGAGCTTTTTTTTCAGTAAACTGAAAATTAATCCCAAGGCTAAGGTATCAGAGCGGGGAGAACTTTTTTAAAAAATCTGATGGCACAGCTTCATATTATATCATAAGAGAAGTTTTCAGAGTTGCTTTGGTCAATGAAAGACTCCCTTGAATAAATACACTTTTTTGTTGCTACATTTTTAGGCTTTTTCAATTTTCGTCATTTGAATAAGCGTGGTAAATTCCAAAGGGAGTATTTTAATGAAAAACAAAATTCCCTTGTTCATTTCTCTCTTAGTAAATGAATCTGCGGTCTCGATATTTTTTAAGAACGCCCGGTACATATAAAGGCATCTGATAACTCTTGACCTTGTGAAACCCATGAAATAGTTTTCATGTATCGAGGAACTCTAGAATATAAATAATCTTATATCATTATTAAGATCTAATATGCATCAGCTTTTCTATCACAGTTTCTCGCCAAACCCCTGACGACCAATTGCTGTACACGAGGGTTCCAGAGAACGCCATTTTAAGCATTTACTTTTTTTAAGGGGGGTGTCTTCGTGGTGTAATGGTTAAAGCGATGGACTGCGGAATCGTAGTAAGCGAGTTCGAATTCCAGTCGCGCTATTACGTTCACTTTCGGGCAAATACTCTTGGGAAAGGTATGATCCCCCTTATCCTCCCAGCTATGGGTTAAATAGTACCACTACTGTTCTTCTAGGAGAATAGCTTTGGCATTATATAACCTACAAAAGTTGATATGCCATTAAACAAAGAAACCAACCAACCTTTTTTAAGATGCTCCATATTTTACTCTTGAAGGCTTGAATAACTAGTAATGGTTTGCGTGCTTCATTTTCGAGATTTGATATTTTTATTGAGTTTTAGTTTTGAGTCGGCGAAAATATTAAAGTCACCCAGAACACAGGGTCAGTAAGGCAAAAGTAATTAAGCCATGATATTAATTCGAACTTCGGTTTTACTACTCGTGTTCACAAACACCACTGAATGATTCTGATGCCAAGTAAAAAGAAAAAATTATGAATTTGAAATATCACTGAGTTTATTCACATTTATTCTTTATAATGAATTCGATCGGAAAGTCAAAGGTCATTTGTTTTATAAATATGTCAAAATCCCTCTCTCAAAATTCATCATTGTTTCATCTTTTTTTTTTTTTCGTCTATGATTCTGGTTACCTCTCCTCCATCATTTAAAACTTCATGTTGCTATCGTCTCTGTCAGTTCATATTATAAGTCTTATCCAGATTCCGATTTTTTTCAATGCCAAAGAGAAGTATTCCCACCACAAGCCTCCTTCTTCTGTAGGTGAGAAGTGACGTTTCGTTTTACTGTCACCTCAGCCACACCTTAATTATAAGAACTTTTTTTTTAATGGCCAATATTCCAAAAGTGAACGAAAAAGCTTTTACTATAGAAGAATTACTTGAATTTTGTATTTTCTCCTCACGTATCTCTATGTACTGGAACACATAAAAAAAGAATTTCAGAAGAAATATACATATAAAAGTACACCTCATACAGTATCGCTCGAAAGTAAGTAAACGCCCACAGATTTTATATAAAAATGTTAAAAGATATCAGGATTTTATTTCTCTTTCAAAATTTTGCCAGGGATAATGTTAGGTATTAGTTGTTTGAATTTCTGAGACGAAGCTGGATGATATTTATCATTCAGTCATTTTGGACTGTTGTCTTCATCTTTATTTTTATATTCACAACGTTTTGGTTGATCCGTCGTCTGGCCTTCTTCCGGTGTTTCTTGTCGAACTCTGGAGCCTAAACAGAACTTCGAACTACTTCCTTTATTTAATCCGCGGGAGTCGCTTGCTTCGATTCCGTTACCTATAAACTGGTACAAGTATTAAGTATTCCTGTATTGCTACTCGCCTAAAGTCAGGTTTGAACCTGCAACCTCCAGGTGATTGTCACTTAGAAGCTTAGGGAACCAACTTCTATAACAGTTACGCCATGTGTCCTGCTGGTTAATGCAAATACACATCAACCAACATATCAATTAAACAATAATTTTAGATAATTGAGACTCTAATCATCAACTTGACTTTGAATGTGATGTTTTGAATATTCTTAATGATAAATCTTAGTGTCCGAGAAGAGAATTGCCGATTGACAAAAAATACACGTCTCATTCTCGCTCTAAACAGTGGCCTCAGGGAAGCGTTGAAAATGGTTGAACCTGTAAAAGTCATAAATTTTCTCAATGTAGTCAGTTCAAATCACATCTCACGATTATTTGAAACTAGTTTTCTTTGTTTATTTTCATATTTGAAGTCAACACTTTAGACGGAAGTTCGTCGAGAACAAGTCAGTATTTTTATCCTTCTTCGGTTTGGCTCGGGTTATTTTTTTAATGGCTTATCAACTTTTGTGGGTTATTTTATAATAAATCCATCCTTGTAAAAAAACTGTAATGGTACTATTTAATCCATATCTGGGTGTCCTACTTTGCCGGAAATTTATAATTCTTAAGAGATCTGTCAATAAAGCCAAAGCATATTCTCATTTGAAAGAATGTTCTATTTTCCATACTTTTCTACAGAGCTAACCTAAATTCATCGTTTCTGGTGGTTGATCCAACAGAATCCATAATCAGAATCCTGGTGGAGGTCTGTTGGGGTGTAACCTCCAAAAATGTTTAGAACTTTTAATACTTCTAATCTTAATATCAATATTATGGCGATTTCCTTAGTAAAATTTTATAGATCTTCAACAATCAACAATATCCTTTTGAGAAAAGGAAAAAAAAAACAATGCTTAGATCAAGTCTCTCAATTAAGCCAGAACAAAGCACGTCTTACAGTCATTTGAAACAATTTTCCCTTGTTCATATTTTTGTTTCAAGTTAATCTGGGCCACAAAGAGTGGTGATGAGCCCGAAGTCCTCTAGCGGAATCTGCAAGCGGGACACTGGTGGGGTCTAAGGAGTAATTCCTCCGGAAATCCTTAGAGTTTTTCACGATATTTCGAATCCTAATACCAGTATTAAGAGGACTTTCTTTACAAAATTGTTTGTGGTTCAAAACCTTTAACAATATCATTTTGATAAAAGAAAAAATATTTCATTGTCAGGAATTACTACTGAGTCATGCAAACACGAATATGATGCATTGTGTTAGTATTAAAAAAAACTTTTGCCGAAATACGAAATTATCTACTAATCTTTTAGGTTTTCTGTTGATTAAACGACCAGATATTTCTTGGTGGTCACCAACCAACAATTAACTAAAAGGATTATTGCTGCTTAACATCGGTGAACTCGTAGAAACTGGTAATTTTAACCTGACTTAACACTTAGAAATATGAAGTTATTACGTTAGAGCATAATATATTGAAACTTGTTCCACTATTGTATTGCATTTGAATTGCTCGATTTCAACGGCATGTCAGCCAATCTTGGTTTATTTCATGCCTAGAGATTAGGAGACTGAGTTCATATTTGGCGTATTCTAAACCCTGCCGACAAGGCATCTGTCAGCAAAGATTGATACTAATAGATTTTCGTTGAATGTATCTATTTAAATATACTAGCTGAACCAATTGAAATTCTTCGGATTGAAGATCTGCATGATATTTTTATATTTTCATGACTTACATTAAGTACCCAAATATATGAAATAATAATTTACATATATACAATATACGTTTTATTCAATCTGAAAGTACCATCAGTGAAATTATAGGGACAGAAAAGTTTGTAGTTTTTCGTTCGTTTGTTTTTGTTTTTTGGGTTTTTTGTTCTGGGTATTTTTTTCGGGGAGGGTTGTTTTTGTTTTGTTTTTAACCGCCTATCAAAAAAATTAACTATTTTCTTTTCTAAAATATAAAATACGTCTGAGAAAAAGGTATATTCAGTAGCCTGGTTTGGTTATCGGGGCACTACTCAGATAACATGTCTTGAGCATAAATAGACTGGCAAAGCCCATCCCTCTCCAAGTCTACAACTGATTTGAAATCAGAGTTTTCCTTCTCCTAAACCAGTTGCCACACCAAGGTTTAAAAGCCCAGCTTATCCAACAGTTTAACCCTAGCTAAAAGGAAAAATTTGGATAATTACCTTTCGAAAGGCATTAAGACTATGTGAAATCCAAACAGCCTCATTCAAGATTTGAACTCATGTAGCTGAGTTCACTTCCTTCAATGACAGCCGTTACGCCACGAGCACCTCAAACAAACTGTTTTATTTATAAAACCGAATTTTCAGCTTTTCCATTCGATAATTTCTGTAATGCCATACTTGATTTGTTAACAACTCTTCCGAAAAAAAGTTAGCAACTTTTTTTCTAAAATATGAAAAAAATATACATACCTACAAAATCAAATTTTTTACTTCCCAAAACTGAATCTTCAAGTTTTCCATTTAGTTTTTTCTTTGAAATGCCAAATTTGATTTGGGGGAGGGGACATAGGGTAGTTATATAGGTATTTATCCACCCCCCACCTCCACGAGGCTGTAACATGACACAAGGTCCGTTTTAATGTGGAACACTTGTGTATAGAGTAGTTTAAAATTCTAATTAGCCCCAATCAAGGGGAACTACCTCTCAAGCAGCACCTGCCCCTCATTTAAAATCATTAAAAGATGGGTTTATTTCTCGATGCCCTTAAAGCGGAAAACCGACGAAACAAAACTATTTTTGGCACCGTCCTTCCAGAAAGTTTGTAAAGCATATGTTATTAATTCCCTGAATTTCAAAAAGAGAAATGAGAATGGACAGCTGTTTATCTGGTAATGTTATTTATAGTTTAAATTCGGACAATTATTTTGTCTGTATTCCATAGAATTTCCAGGGGCAGTGCTAATATTTGTTTTGTTTTGTCAAAATAATCCACGCTTCATTTTGACGTTAAGGTAACTGAATTTCTTGTTTCAGACCAGATTTTATAAAACCACCATAAGTTTTTAAAAAAAACAAACTTGGATCTAATGGCCTTGCACCAGTCAGTCTTACCACCGAGTCCTAACCTGATCAATTTGTTTTTTTATGCTCTTATGAAATTTTCATTTGGAGAAAAATAAACGTCTAGTTTGTTTCTGTTTCGTGTCTTGGAAGCGAAGACGAATCAACATTTATTTCCTGTTCATCCTAACTTGCCCCTAGCCAAAACGCAAACATTTTTTTCTATTTCGTCAATACACAATATATTTCTGGCTGCTGCTGTGAATTATTCTGACTCCAACTGTTCCAACTTCTGTGACCAAACGACAGTGATAAATTGAAAACAATAAATAACTCACTTATCTCGCGAAACTCTGGACTTCGAGGCACTTGATAGTAAATCGATTTTGTTCCTCTGGATACTGTTGAGATTTCTACATAAGTACGGATGGCCAAAAGTAGCTCTTTTTCAAAGCAGGAATATTTATTTTATTTTCTGAAGATGTTTTGTTGAATTGCATTGACCAACACTTCTTAATATGGTTAACTTTCTTTTTAATTTTTACCTTTAAAATATTTTAACAAATTTATACGAATACAAAGTTAGTCCAAAAAGAAATGGAACTTTTTTTTAAAATGCAACTCTTAACACCAACAATGTAAACCTTTTGGGACTTTTTGCATTGTGTGATGGTTAGAGAGGTAGACTAAAAGACCATTATTTTCGAGTTCAATTAAATGTATTAATCACATAGATTAGACATTAAAAAGTAGAAACTGAGATAGGAAATTGAGCGGACGATGTAAGAGGCGACTAAAATTTATCCAGCCTCGTTCTGAAAAGACTTGTAGAGGTGTTAATAGACTAAGTAGATTCGAGGATCATTAAATAAATTTCCAGACTTTTTTCGTATGGGCACTTTTATTGATAGAACACACATGAAACTCTAGTCCTCTTCGAACTAATCTCCTCCGGCTGCAATGCACTTGTACCATTCCAACAACTTCTGGAACGCCCCATGGAAGTCCTCTTGTCTGAGCGTGTCAATGACCTTCGTCACAGCCTCTTTCATCTCCTCAATTGTCTCATAACGACAGCCTTCGAGCTTAGGGAATAACCAAAAGTCACAGGGAGCAAGGTCTCGACTATAGGGAGGCTCAGGAACTGTCTTGATGGCCATCTTGCTCAAATAGTCTGTGACAAGGATGGAGTTGTGGACAGGTGCATTGTCCTGGTGGAAATGCCACTTACCCGATTTGAAGAATGCTGGCCTCTTCCTAAGGAATCTCTTGCTGAACTCCCTTAAAACCTCAACATAGTAACCCTTACCCTAACCCTTTGGCCAATCAACTCTAGTGTTCGGACTTCCTTACTGCTCCCACACCTCTCATCCTCCCTCACAGACACCCCGCCTTCCTTGAATCTCTTATGCCACTCAAAAACTGATGCTCGATTCATGCAAGAGGCTCCACAAGCAGTCTGAAGCATTCTATACGTTTCTGTGGCATCATTTTTTCCAAGTTTAAAACAGAATTTTATCGCATATTGTTCTTCTAAAGTGTCCTCACGTCCAGATTGCATTTTTGAAATTCACCAGCTGAGACAATTAGGCTTTAGTAGGGTGTATTCCAATTGCTGCTGTAGCTGTTCATTTGAACCTGCAATTATAAGAATTGGTCAGTCATCTCATAAGATGTATAGCAATAACCTACTGAATTTTCAATAGTCTACGACAATTTGAAATGCCTGTACAAAAGTCTGGAAACCTATTGAATGCACCACGTATATTGAGTAGATAAAAATGATTAAATAGTTCTATTTGCCCGATAGATAATTCTACGACTGTTGGGGAGAGCAAACCTGAAAGTAATGGCAGTGAATGGTTACTCCATTTTCTTTAACGTTCAAGACTGAAACCTAACCATAAGATTCAGTTTAGTGTTATACCCCAGACAATGGATGAGAGGTGGGGTCTTACACCTCTGCAGAGGTGCAGTCGGCCTATTCTACATCTCTAGTCGGCTGGGTGGATATATATTTTATAATATCCAATCAGCATCCGAAGTTCGCATATGATCTGTAATTCCATATTTTCTGTTCTGCAACTTCAAGTATAGCATGTAAAAAGTCATCTGACGAGACGGAGAGTATAGTAATATTCTCCGCCGAAATAAATTTATTTTGATAACTTAGCCAGGTTTGAGTTTCCATCTGATTACACTATATATATATATATATATATATATATATATATATATAGTATAAAAGAAAAAACTTTAAAAGTTACTCATATTTTTTGTGATAATATATTTATTTCAGCAGACCTCCATTTAAAAAAAAGATGTTAGATCTACATCTTCAGACAATGAAATAATGAGAAATTTCTTATGAATATTTTGAAAAACCTACAAAATTCAGATCACCCTATCTCCCTAACCAAATTTCCATTTTACTATTATTATTATTTAGTAAAGACTTGACCCTTTCTTTTTCCTGTCTGGTTGACAAATGACATTCAATTCCTGTATCAAGATGTATCAATTTGTGAACTCTCTTTCCTTTCACTTATTTTATGAGATGGCAAACAAACTTTTAAACCCAAATGAAGTTTTATTATTTCTAAAGTTGCGCTATCATTATTATTATTATTCCTGTCACCAGTGAGAGATTCAACCCATTGGATTTTAGTATATATGTTTTACGACTTAGTCTTTACTTAATAATAAAAAAAAAAAAAGAAATTTGGGTGAGGGAGGGTTAGGGTGATCTGAATTTTGTAGGTTTTTCGAAATATTCATTAGAAATTTCTCATTATTTCTTTGTCTGAAGATGTAGATCTAACATTTTTTTAGAAATAGAGAACTGCTGAAATAAATATTATCACAAAAAATATGAATGATTTTAAAGGTTTTTTTTTCTTTTATATGGAATTATTTGCTCAGTAATTTATTTTATTATTTTACACTGAGCTCTCTTTTGGATTTTGAATTACATGGGTATCGTAGATAGAAAATCCAAAAATAGAATCGTTCTCACCATTGGCTGATTTGGCATTGGATAATATATATATATATATATATATATATATATATATATATATATATATATATATATATATATATATATATATATATATATCATGCCAAGCTGCTAGCATGGATCTGAAAGTCTTCTCACGTTTCCAGGATTCTTCTAAGTATTCTTGCTGATCTTAACAGTGCTATGGTCGAAAGACCTCGATTCTTCCTCTGATATCTAGTTCCTCTGGTCTCTTTTTAAGGCATATAAAGGCCATAACAACAGTGCCAACTACAATTGGAATCATTGTTACCTTCACGTTCCATAAATTTTTCAGATCTCTGGCAAAAGCCAAGATTTTTTTTCTATCTTTTTGCTTTCTATTATTTATATTCTATGATTTGCTGGAATCACAAAAATCCACTTGATGACAACTGCGAGTTTTTCACATCAGTAGTAACTGGTAACCTTTGCTGAAGTCAAGATGATAGCAAGGCATCTAAGCTCTACAGAACTTTTCTAAGTATTCCTGTTGATCTCAGTAGAGTTGTTGTCTGAACGGTCTCAATTCTTCCTCGAATTTCTAGTTTTTCAGTCTATTTTCCTCTTTTGTTGGGATGGTTCCGAGGGCTCCAGTTATTATTGGTATTACTGTGACATTCATATTCCATAAATTTTTCAGATCGCGTACAAGGTCCAGATATTTGTCTGTTTTTTCGCTTTCTTTTACTTTTACTGATCCTCTGATACGGCTTAGTTTACAAATTGACACGTTCCTTTCTTTATGTTACATAATATGAAGGGTTGTTTTGTTTTGTTTTTTCTGATCGCAATTCGGTGATTTGTGTTATCTCAGAATCTTAAAGAATCTCGAAGGTTTCATTTTGGCTTGTGCATGTATGATTTGTCTGTACCGTCGAAATTATTTTTTTACGTAATCCTCAGTCGATGACCTTCCCCACACAGCTATGTCTGTCCTTGTACTCCTTCTGTGCCAGTTTGTGAATTCGCTTAATTACAACTAACTGTTACTACAGCTATAAAATTCCATCTTATAATATAATTTTTGTGTATGGTTATAAGTTTTCTGTCGGTTCCGACTTCTGCCATCATCTAAATGTTATAATAAAAGATCTTAACACCTCTCTGAAAAAAATAACAAATGTGGATATAAACAAATAATAGACAAAAATTAGGTTTCATAAATGTTGGCCGTTTCAAAAGAGATATGGAAAGAAAGATTGAGTGAATCAATAACTGAAAAAAAAAAAAGATCTTTATAGATCTACTGTATCTATTGAATGTTTCTACTTGTTTTGCCGCAAATCAGTTTTTTTCTCCAACTCATTTGTTGAAGAAAAAAAAATGATTTGCAGCAAAACAAGTAGAAACATTTAATAGATACAGTAGATCTGTAAAATCAATTTATGGAGGAGACTTTAAAAAGAAATTTTTAAAAACAGAATGGAAGGAAAAGGCAGTTAATTTTAGATGCTATCAGTTTTAAGTTGAGCTTAACTGTAAAGGAGAGGATGATGGGAAACGGAAAGAAAGAAAGAAAGAAAGCAGAAATAAATGGAGAGACTTGAAAATGACAATATTGCATTTTCTAATTAATCATCATTATGTTGCTTATCCCATCAAAACCCTCGTCCTCTCTTGAAACATAGAACGGATTGGTAACTTAATTTATTTTCTAAAATACATTTTCAAATTCACTCGAATTTTATTTTCCTGATTAGCAACGACTTGAAACATTTGCATCTAAAGTTTGTCTAAAAGGCTTTGTATCAAATAATGCAAGTGAGTGAGCATTCTTATTGGGTGTCCAATACTTCTGACCTTGTGCCAAACTAAGCTAGGCAGAGTAAAGTACAAAATCTATTTCCTGTCTAAAAACTATTCACTTTAACATTGTTTATTCAGAAACCATTACGTCATCCCTATAACTACTATAAACAAACCTTACGACATTTGACACCAGTCGGCTGGGGTTGTAGAATACACCGACTGAATCTCTGCTGAGAAGTACGCTCCTCCCTTCAACGTGTGTCCTGATATGACGTTAAATGGTGAGGCTGCAGCCTTGGAGCTTTAGGAATATGGAGTCTCTCTTCTTTGCCATTGCTCCCAGGTCCACTCTGATAGACCTGATAGGATCCTATCAGTAGGCCAAATAGAACTTTTTGACATTTAAACTGTTTGCAAACAAATGACTTACGATAAATTGAATTATTAGAAATAGAACTATTTGGCCTTTTAACTGTATGTAAACAAATCACAGATGTTTAATAGAATAATGAGTGATACGCAGTAATACTTGAAACAATTTTACTATGTACTAATGAATGAGTAATGTTGAAGAGAATTATTGGTGGGGATTAATGATACCTGGAACTTTAACTGTGTACCTAAATTGATTTGTTAGTGTTACATAGCGATACTTGAAACCATTTAACTGTGTGCTAATAAAACTATTTGTTACATAGTAATATTTGAAACCATTAAATTGAGGGCAAACAAATGATTAATACAAAATAGAACTATTCATGTCACAATATTTGGAACCATTTAACTGTGTGTAAACAATAGTAATACTTGTGTGCAAACAAAATAGCACTGACTTATTTAATAATTAGATTACCAACAAACTATTGACTTACAAATCATTTAACTGTAGGCAAACAAAATAGCCTTGACTCGGTTAAAAATTTTATCTATGAACTATGCGTTTAGAAATCATGTATAAAGAGGATTTGACATTAAATAACCTACAATGGTTGATATGTCATAAAACCCAACCCAACCAAACTAATGTATTTTATGGCATATCAACCCTTATTGGTTATTTAATACTAAATACTGTTTCTACATACATATTACATATGCATGATTTGTAAACCATATTTACCAACCCCTCCGCTCGGGCAGGATATGACACAAGGTCAATTTTTAAGCGGAGTTTAACAAGTTTCAATTCAGAGTTTTCCTTCTCCTAGACTAGTTGCCTCACCAAAGCTGAAGAACGAAGTCTGTCCTACTATTTACCCATAGCTGGTGGGAGAATAATTGGATTCATACCTTTCCCAAGGGTATTAGTGCAATGTGAAATGCAATCAGTCTCGTCGAGGATTTGAACTCGTGTCGCCGTGTCCATTTCCTATGACAATAACCATTACACCACGGGCACCAGCTGCATGATTTGTAAACGAATATTTTGCTACAACTAATTTGTTTCCACACAGATAAATAGTTTCAAGTATTGCTATTTTCTACTTATAATTTATTCAACATTATTCATTCGTTTGCCCAAATTTAAATGGTTCTAAGTATTCCTATGTAATACTAATAATTCGATTTATAATCCATCATTTATTTACTCACAATCGAATTATTTCGAGTATAGAAAATGATTAAACATTTCAATTTGACCCATAGATGTGACCATACCACCACTCCGAGTCAGACTAGACGGGAGAGTAATGGTAATGAAGGGGTTCTTCAGATTTCTCAAAACTCCACAACCTCGCCATCAAATAGCCTATGGTCATTACAGAACACTCGTTGATGGTTGAGGCTTGTACTCCTCTGTAGTGCTAAAGTCAGCGTATTCTAGTAATTGTAAAGGCTCAATCCATGGGTCAAATAGATCTGTTTAAAATCATTAATAGTGGGGATAGGAGTACGTGAAACACATATCTGTGCAAATAAATAATATTAATTGAATAGAAATATTAGTGTTAGATAGGAATACTTGAAACCATTTAACTGCATGCAAATTATCTCAAAAGAGGTACTTGAAACTAAAATTGTTCACTTAGGATTATTATAAGATGCTTGAAACCATGGATTTGCTTGTAAATTATTGGTGCTTTATAAGAATTCTTGAAACAGATTATTGATAAAGGGAAATTGTTACTTTAAATCATAATTGAGTATGAATTACTCGTATTGAATAGGAAGCTCTGTGGGAGGGGCTTAAAATACGCCGACTGCATCCTCTGCAGAGAGGTTAAACAACCTCAACACCGTCTCCTAGGTATGACACTAAACTGCATCTGATGCTGAAGCACCATTTTTGGGACTTTGAGGAGTGTGGAGTATCCGTTCGTTGTGAAGTCCACACTGACTCGAACTTGTAGTATCTGTTAGGGTCCCATTCATGGGTCCAGTAGATTTCGGTGTCGTAAAGAGGAGAGGCCTGCTGTATTGGCAACTGACGGTAATTCATATAACCTTGCACTGACCTGTGCCAGGTTCCTGGCTTAGATCCATAGGGTCTCACAATGCCAGAATATAGAAATTATAGATCTATGCATAAACTCACATTGTATTTTGTTAAATGGGCAGATGTTTGCTTCATTATAACCACCATAGTTGCTTTGAAAACTGTGTATCTATACATTTTGGTAGTCACCTTGAAAATCCTCATTTATCATGTGCCTAATTTGCCTGTCTGGTTATCTCTTTGACCTTAGAATGGTTTAGATTATTGTTGTCTAAGGGAGATTTATTTTTAAAATTATAAATTGAGTGTAACTGGAGATATTCGCTTCTTCATTATTGCATTCTCCTGGAAGTAAGCTGCTAAGATGTTTCTGTCTGTTCAATAAAATTCACAGGAAAACATTTTCCTTTCTTTTATCTTTCTAATTTTATTTCTGAAGCTAAATGATTTGTCTATGGGATGGTTTTATGGCAGTTTTTGTTGGGTTATTTTATCCTGAAATAATTATGGCTTTCTATTATACAGGTATTTACTAACAATTCCTCCTCAAGCAGAATGTGACACAAGGTCAATTTTAAAATGAACTAAACCTGGTTTGGGTTCAGCTTTCGTTTTCCAAGAGATGGTTACCTTACCAGTTCTAAAGAACCCAGTTTGCTATACTATTTACCAATAACTGGAGGGATTACAAATGGATTCATGCCTTTCCCGATGGTATTAACGCAAAGTGAAATGCAAACATCCTTATTCAGGATTTGAACTTGAATCGGTAATTTCATTTACTACGATCATAATCGTTACGCTAAAAGCGTTTCCGCTTATATACTAAACCAAAAATTATCTTTATCTCATATTTAACTCATAAATGGGACCCTAATAGGCACTATCATCTGAGAAGAGGGACCTAAGTCCACACTCCTCTAAAAGTGGAACCTTTTACTCCTGGGTGCAGATTTAATCTAATACTTAGGCTATCCTTTATTGATCATTACTTTTTTTTTTTTGCTGACTTGGTGAGTGATAAACACGGAATTGTGTAAAACGTCTTTATTTTGACTTGGCATAGTAGTGGCAAATTCAAAGACGAATTTGTCTTCGAGAATAGAAAAAAGATAATCTTCATAAGAGTTTCAAATTAAAAATAGCTTATCGAATGCAGATCAAGTGACAAAATCAAAACAAAGATATTAAGGGAAAATACCTTATAATCATCAATGAAAAAGTCATCTTCGTTTAGAAGTTATAATGGTAAAAATTTAGTGCAACTCAGACCCCCATGCTATTGTTATTACGATCTAGGTTAGATTTGAAATTTACTTGACAGTGAATTTCTCTATTGGGTGGGGGGAGTAAAATGATGGAATAATTCGCCAACAGAGAACCAAATAGCAACACATTGAATATGTTGCCTCTATCTTCAGTCTTTTGGTAAAAGGCAACCAGTTTTGGAAAAAGAAAAGCTCTGAATTCGAACCAGTAGTACACTGCTTACAAATTAGCCTTGTGTCACATCCACCTCACTGTGGATGGGTTGGGTAATTGTAAACACTCTGACTGCTTTTCAGTTTACCCAACAATAAACATACATAATTGGGCTAGAGAAATTGATCACATACGAGGTGTGTTCAAAAAGTATCGAGACTTAAGGAATGCCTTGATAGAAATGGACAATGAATAAAACTACTCTTTTTCAAAGAAGTCCCTTTACTATATTCCTCACATCATTTATTCTATCCGCATTTTTCATTATTCTAACTTCAGTTTTGAAGCTACACCATCCTATTTCTAATAATATGCTCTCCACATTTTGACCGTTGACATGAATTTTCCGTCAAAAAAAAAAAAAAAAATAAAGAATTTTAAAAAGTCACATGGATCGAGGGAACTGTTGACTATGATGTTTTACTTGCACAATTCTGTGTTTCACAAAAAAAATATCGTGACTGGCTTTTTAATTTCTTTTCAAAATTGGCTCTGATTTGTCTAGAAGTCTAAATAACAGTCCAGCCATCAAGATATCATCATTTTATTATATAAACTGCTCAGCTGTACACACAACTTTATATCTGTTTTTAATTTTTTTTTTTTTTTTATCTTAACATCAAAACAAAATAAAGCCTTAATCTTAATACTTTTTGATCACATCTCTTATGCAGATTAATACGTAGACTAGTTCCGAAATTACGAGTTCATCAGCAAATAATCAGACCCCATAAATATAATGTATGTATTTATTCAATTCCTCCACTACGAGCAGGATGTGACACAAGGCCAATTTCTAAGTTGGTTTTAATTCAGTTTTTCTTCTCCTTGGTTGGTTGCTTTACCAAGGCTGAGGAAACCAGTCTATCGAACTATTATCGCATTGGTGAGAGTAAAAGAGATGGATTCATGCCTTTCTCAAGGGAATTAGCGCAAAGTGGAAAGCAAACCGCTTCAGCCTAGTATTTGAACTCGTTCCACAGAGTCCATTTCTCATGATAACCATAACGCAAAGAGCGTCTCCATTTATAAGTGTGTGTGTGTGTGTGTGTGTGTGTGTGTGTGTGTGTGTGTGTGTGTGTGTGTGTGTGTGTGTGTGTGTGTGTGTGTGTGTGTGTGTGTGTGCGAGCGCGCGCGACGGAAAGAGAAAATGACAGCTTTATTTTGGCAGCAAACTTCTCTTTTAAACAAGTAATATAAAATACCACAAACAAGGTTTATTATAATATCATTATTAATTGCCTGCCTTCGAACAAGACAATTAATATGAAGTAGAGGATTGTGAAGAAACTATCCAAACATTTTTCTGATTATTTTCAACCATTATTGGTCATTTTACTGGGCAACACTGAGTTGTTATGGTGTTTAAATAAATCATATTTTATGAGCTGTATTACTTTATAAATTTAGATGAATATATTTTTAAGAGTTTATTATTTAGCAAACCGTCCACAACTCAAACTCGAGTCTGTGATTCCATTTCATAATGATAACCATTACGCTGATAACGCCTCCTGAAATATTTCTTTTCTTGGGTATTATAACAAGTTTCTATTCACGCAAATGTTGTGGATGGTTTACTGTTACGAATACTACCACGTCTCATTGGCAAATTTATCAGAATAACTCGGAGAATGCACATACTGTATTCAGGTCAAAATTGACGTTGCCCTTTATTCTCTACAAGTATATTTATACCTTATATAAAACGTGATTTGAGGCAAAATTCATTTGCAAATGCGAAAGCAATACTGTATGGTGTCAAATAACAATATATGAGAGAGTATAGTAACACAGTAACAATATGGTGCCAGCAGATTGTTTTATAGACTTATCGTATAAATACTTTATAATATGTGGCAACATAGATAATTTTACCCGAAAATGACATCATATTGTCCTTTCGCGATTATTAAAATTGCATTAAGTTAGATTCAGACAATCATTAAGGATCGATGCAATGAATGCTCAATTCTTAGTGTTCTTGAACACACACACACACACACACATATTATATATATATATATATATATATATGATAGCATAGATGCTTATCTGCGACCACAGGGTTCATAACGTCTTTATAGGACAATCATCAGACAGAAAAAGAAAGATTGTGGAGAAATCGAAAAAAAAATATGGTCAAAAGAAAGTTTATATTAGAATTAGGTATCACTTTCAAAACTCACTGCTAAATAAAAAAAATCCGAAATATTATCCAAATATTGACATGAGAACAATCATCTATTTTTGCATTTTGACCCATAGACGTAATAGCTTCCGTGCTATTAAACATATATAAAAACTTATATATAATTATCATTATATTATATTATACAATACCTCTATCACAGTTATTAAGCATCCTCCAAATTATACCACATTTGGTCAGCTACAAACCCACCAATTGAAATAGTTGTAACCATATACTGTTGTAATATATATATATATATATATATATATATATACAAAAGGCTGAAAACGTTCCAACCGACAGCTCCCAAACAAAACGCTACAAATTATTAAAACGGTAAAAACTCAACTTAAAATCAACTTAAAACTACACTACCTCTGATGACGACCAAAAGTATGGTCGAAAGCGCTTAGACGGAAAATATGGGACAATTCCTTTACCATCTAGATCCCGACACTAAAAAAAATAACAAGCAGTCATGAAAAATGAAATTAAAAATAATAAACAGCGCTCCATTGTCTTTAACAAAACTTGCTTTAATATGCATATACATACATACATGTGTGTGTGTGTGTTCAAATATTTATAAGAATTTGAAATAGAAAAAATCGAACATTTCATCATAAAACGATCACTTTGAAAACAGAACTCGACATTTGTCCAAGACTCTTTTTTTGTCTGAAAAAACAAGATATTAAACAAGATAAAAACTAATATATATATATATATATATATATATATATATATATATATATATATATATATATATATATATAAGAAGGCCCCACAGTTCTTCAGCACGTTAAGATCTACATGATTAAGATTTTCTAATTCGAAATCAGATGCTTAGGGTTCAATCTCGGATACATTTTAAGAGAAAAAAAGGTGGGGGTTTGTTTTTGGTTGTTATTTTTTGTTCTTTTATTCTTATTCTCTGTAAATAGTCTCAAAATATATTCAAAAGGTGAAAAAAAATTATAAAAATTAACATCGAAATGACGTGTGAAACGCGACGTAATAGACTATTTTTGCATAAAATATGTTTTTAGCAAAATTGTTTGTTACATGTTCATATCTGTCTTCGTTTATCTATTTTAAACAACTTAAATCTGTTTGTCTACCGTTTGTTTGTCTTTCTGTTGGTCTAATAACGGAGTGATAATTAGGCTGATAAAATAATCTCTATAAATGGATACCCACCACGTGTGAACCCCCTTGGTCTGATGATTGCAAGACAAGAAACTCGTAGTCACCAAGTGCCATTGACTCTGTGTCTACGCTTTTCAAATTTAGATCAATATACATTATTTATTTATAGATATTGATATTTTTAAAGAATGTAAGCGTTACTAGAAATATATAAAGAAATCCGAATGTCTTTTCAATTTTGAAATAAACAACTAAAGACAAAGATCACTAAATGATAATAAATTAATATCAGTTATGCAGCTTATCCAGACCACGAATTCAACAAAGATGCAATATTCCCGAAAATAGACAGGTTAGAAAAATATAGATTGCAATATTACATGACAACTATAAACCTATGAAGACAGGTTGGTATTAAGTGTTGAAATCCTAACACCAAAAGGACTTAACAACACATTTCAAATGACATACGCCAGTCGAATTTTTAAAGTATAAGTGTTATTGTCGAACGAAAGAATTTCAGATTTCTCACTTAACGCGAAAAGTAGGTAAGAAGTTTTCATGGCAATGTTAAGAGAGAAACTTTATCTTTGAAACGATTCGACGTCAAAACTCTCAAAGAATAAAAGAAATTAGATCACTCGTCAAAAATGTCCTTTTTTTTTTCTTTTCATTTTCTGAGTTTCTTGAGGAAATTTGAGAAAATTTATTGAATTTTTCTTTCTTCATTTTTATTTCGTTACTTGTTTCGTCTCAGACAATACTATTTGAAAAATAAGCCTACTATTTCTTTATCTAATTATTGAATTGTTCTGATTTACTTATTACCTCGTGATGTTTTTATAACTTTCTTCTATATACGAACGTGATGAAGTTACCAAGCCTGAAGTTCAATGTGCTCTTTACGTAGTTATCTACTAATTTTTGATTAGTTGTGGCACAAATCTATAACTCACGAACTATGGTCTGTTAATCTAACTTGCAAACCAGCACCTCACTTGAGGTATTTATGTCTCTTTTATGTTACTATTTATTAAGCTTTATCGGAAGTATAAAACAACCTGTGAGATTCAAACTCACAAATAATAATCTACCAGTCTAGCTTGTCAATCATTACACTATGCAAAGTTTCAGCATCAATACTTTTTGAATACCGCTCGTATTTTAGAGAAAATTGACGTTTTATTCATTGTTTATTTCTGTCTTGGTTTTTTAATAAACCTCGCATGTTTCGGAAATATATTATTATTGGGTTTTGTTTATTATTCTTGGCTATTCCTATACTCTGACCCAGATATGCTTTTTTAAACAAAGTCGGGTATCTAAACTCAGAACTACATAACATTCCTTGGCTGATAGTCCTAGCCTGAATTGTTCGTAATTCTCTGGTCAGGATAGCTCAGTGCCCATATAATTCATTCATTCAAAATGGCCGGCACTATCTTCTGAGGGTGTAGAAAATATTAGGGCTGGGGCAAACCGGCATCAAAATCAAGAAAGGTTTTTTGCTTTTGCAAAATATTTGACAAATCCTAAGTTAGGTACACTTAGATAAAAAAACATGTTTTTCTAAGACTAGAATTAACAGACTTATACACGAAAGTGTACTTTTATTTAGTGATCTGTAGTGAAAAATTCAAATGATTATATCTTGATGACGTGTTTTGTAGAGGAAATAGACCATACGTCAGTCAGTAGAGACAGCAAACGTTATATATATTGAGGATCGTCACATTTTAACATCTGCAGAAACTAAGCCTTGAAGTAGATGTAGACCTGAATTTTGCATTATTTTGCTTTCAATTTGCCGTAAGCCTAATACAAAAAAAAAGTTTTCGTTGCATGTAGAGGGTACTATGGATGTGGTGTAGAAATCAAAGCAGGGGACATAAAAGAAAGTTGGGAAATGGGAAAAATTAGAGAACAACCAGGATGTTTTCTATTTCCGTTTCTATTGTTTTTCACTTGTCCAATCATATAAAACTGAAGTCTTGCCGGCAAAAGACTGTTATTGTATCCAACAACTTACAAAAACCTTATTTAGAAATGTGTCTTCTGATTTCTTCTTAACTAAAAATATCTTAACAAATGAAGACATATTGGAGCCAGTAAATTTGGGGCTTAAGGCTATAAAATGTAATTACTTCTATTATTTGCAACAACACATTAAGGCATTAGTGTGTTTGTGCACGAATAAATGTATGTGTGTGTGTGTGTGTGTGTGTGTGTGTGTGTGTGTGTGTGACTGGTAAACGAACAGAAAAAACTCATACATTCACGTATGAGCGTATATATATATACATATATATATATATATATATATCTAGAGAGAGAGAGAGAGAGAGAGAGAGAGAGAGAGAGAGAGAGATATAATGGTCTAAGAAAAGAAAGACAATACAGAAAATCAAATTGACATGTTTCGCTATAAGGAGAACGTCATAAGAAATGAAATTTTATTTTGCAAAAACGCAGTCAACATTTGACAAGGATATATACGTATATTTGTGAATAAAAACATTACACTTGGGGTCAATCCTTTTAAAATATAAACTTTAAAGATCCCTGACGGTAAAAAATATTACATTACATGAAGAAATTTTTATATTAAAAGGACAATTATCAATTTAAAAAAACAATCACCACGAAATCTTTCAAAAAATGCCCTCCTACCATACTTAACATTGAAAAATATACATACCATTAACCTAATGATAAATAAATGGGGGGATGTCCTCGTGGTGTAATGTTTAAAGTGATGGACTGCGGAATCGTAGTACGCGAGTTCGAACTCCAGTCGCGCTATTACATTCACTTTCGGGCCAATACCCTTGGGAAAGGTATGAACCCCCTTATCCTCCCACCTATGGGTTAAATAGTACAACTACTGTTCTTCTTGAAGGAGGGCTTTGGCATTAAATAACCTACAAAGGTTGATATGCCATTAAACAAAGAAGCCAAACCAAACAAAATAAATATCCAATAAAGACTCTAATCTCCTAAAAAAAAAAAACAAAAAAAAAACAGATAACAAATACCAGTTTTATTTGACAGTGTTTGGGGCGGCAAATGCGCAGTTTCTCATAGCTTTGTTACCAGTAAAAGAATTCATTCAGAATCTTAAATAATACAAACCGCTCTTTTGGTGGGGTAGAGATTACGACAATTGTATCCTATGTAGAATAATAGGACCCACAAAAAAAGGAGTGTCCTGGGTATGACACAAAATTGCATTCTGGAGCTCCGAGGAATGTAAATTCAAGAAGCGTGAAACTTGGGGTCAATCCTTTTAAAATATAAACTTTAAAGATCCCTGACGGTGAAAAATATTACATTACATGAATTCTCAGATCATCTCTGACCCGGAGTGGTATGAGTAACTTTTCAGGTACCATCAATTGGTCTTTCGGAAATTATTAGTACTTGAAACTATATAACTGTGTGCAAAAAAATAATCAGTATCAAATAGTATATCAGAACAATATAATTGCTTGAAAGAAAGACCGACTTCGGCATTAATCCAATATGGATTAATATGCTGTAAAACCAACCAACCAACCAAAATATCGCTAATTTCAATGAGGCTTTTTTCTTGGGTATATGAAATCTATTTACCTCTACCTGCCGGTGAAAATAGTTTAGATTCAGGAGACTTTCCTCAAGAAAGCACCAGCTCCTTTGCCTTAAAGTGGTAAGGCAGGTATTCATTACGCGTACTTAAGGCTCCTCAGAAGGGGAACGCCGATTAAACTTGAGCAATTTTTGAACCTGACTCTTTAAATACCTACTTACCTCGATGCACAGAGGGAAATAAGTCGGGTAGATAACAACGGGTTAGAAAAGAAATATTTCAATTCTTGAAATATTTGAGAAAATAGCTGTGTCTTTGAATTTTTCTCTTTATTTACCCTTTTGTCAGGTCTGTATGCTCAACAAAGAGGTAAAAACCTCCACACCACAAAAAGGGGTGTATTGTATATGGCCCAAAACTGTATCTGATGTCGAGCTTCTAATTCTGGAGATATGGTGAGTGTGAAGTACTCTTTCCTTACCATAATTCTCAGGTCCAACTCTAACACTGACTCAGAGTGGTAGTATATGATAGGCTCCCAAATAGATCAGTTTAATAATTATTCGTATTCGATAGGACCGTGTGCAAAAAGACTTCTAAAGAAACAACTTCACCAAAAAAATGTATATATGAACATATAATGAACGCAATTCTGTAACTTCTATGCTAAAATAACCCTGATATATCATTAAAATCAAGCAACCCATTAATTTTCTCACCATAATCAGTAGAGTAATCAATAAAATATTAACGTCATTAACAAATCGAAGAAAAATTTTGAAACTAGGAAAATGCATCCTACTAGAACTTTCAGACGTCAGTCAACATTCAAATATTTGCCTTTCTCTTTTTGACCAACAGAATTCTTTTCTTTTACGAGCAAGTAAATGCAATGAAAAATGTGTTTTTTGCAAGAATCTAAAACGAAGAAAAATGTAGGTCGATCTAAGACAGCATGCAATATTTCAAACGAAATGAATTTTACTCAAAGAAAATTATCTTCTCCATGAAACTTAGCGATATTTCTTTCTTACAAGTTTCTGGGCCTAAACAAACTGTCTCAGGCCAAGGCCAGTGAGAAATTAGCGCGGGTAGATTGTGTTCTAAAGCCTTGGTTGGCAACCACTTTTGGAAAGTGACAAGTCTGAATTCGATCCTCAGCCACCTTTTACTGTGATACCCACTTGTAAGAAAGCCTTCGGGGATATATAACAAATTTCTCCACCACGAGAGGGTTTGATACAAAAATCAATTTTTAAGCGGAGTACTGCTAATTTTAATTCAGTTTCCATTTTCTCTGACTGGTTACCAGATTAAGGATAAAGTGCCCTGTCTGCCATACTAAGTAACCATAGCTAGCGAGAAAAGAGATGGTTCACAATTTTCTCGAAGACTATCGCGAAATGAAATGCAAAATGCCTCTTCGAGAAATTTGTACTCTACTTACCGATTCCATTTCTTCTGACTATGAGTGTTGCGCTAGGCACGTCTCTTTAGAAAAAAATAAGTTTGAATAAAAATCGTATACACTAATGAGAAAAGGTTAGCAGGTAAACTCTAGTCAAGTCAGTCTGAAACCACAGTTCCTGTGAGATGGTCGATGAACCTGTGCAGCATTTAGATGGATGACTACTTAAAAACTGCAGGTGCTATAATAGCCAAAGAATTGTGTATCAGAGTAAGCACATAAATAACACATATGTATACTGTGAATATCTTGAATTTTTTTAGCATTTCAATTGGTGTATTATAGAGAAAATAAAATATGCAAATACCCTTTGTGTTTCATTGTAGTAGATTAAGTCAGGATATTTCAGGCCTAAATGAATTAGCTGATAAACTTATCTGCTATAGTGACAAAATTCGAATATTACAAGAATATAACCTGCGATAAAGGATCGTAATGTTTGTCTAAACCTCTTGTTTCTTCTTATTACTTATAAAAAATGAATATACAAATATTGAATAGTGTTTTAACTAGTGTCTTGCTTGTGTTTTTTATTTGCTTGCACGAATCCCCATACGTTTAAATAGTTCTCAGTGTATCACTTTCCACCGTCAGTTTTAATATCAATGAGAACTTCTGTTTTTTTTTTTCTTTCTTTTGCAGGACAAACAGAAAAAACTGTGGCACACGCCATATTACGATAATGAGGTGAAATTAAAACAACTCTACATTAAAATTTGCAAACATTTACCAGCTTATGGCTGTAAACTCTACCCAGTGAAGGAAAGTCTACGAGGGAACACACAAAAGAAGGTAAGGTTAAGCTCATTTTTCCAGCGCCAATAAAAAAAAAATTAATATCAATTCTCAAAACACAACCGTCTAGTTGCAAGACGTAGCTTGCTCGCTTTCTTATTTCATTTTTTTTATTTTTTTGCATGCTTTTTCTTTCTTTTCTTTTGTTTGTTCTTTATTGTAGTTTTTTTTTTTTCGATTACAAATTACTCCTTAATAACTTCTTAAATCAATAAATTATTTGATATCTAGTTTTTCAAAAAAATGTTATTTACACTGATTATTAAGGTTTTAGAATAAAACTATTGCGACTGGAAAACACTGTTGAATTTAGAAAAACAAAGAATAATCCATTTAGAAAAGGACAATCTTCGTTTGAATTATGGCAACTGCTATTTATTTAAGCGATCAAATCAGTTTTTACTAGAAAACATTAGAATGTAATAACCAGAACGTATTAAGCAAGATTGAAAGTTTTAATGTCATAAAATTAAATTAAAATGTTTTTAAGTAGATATTTAACTCAAAGGTTTAATAGACGAGTTCTCTTACTTGAAACATTGTCATTATTCATCTATCACAATTGCAATAAACTCTCGTGGTAACAGTACTCTTTCTCACGGCACGATTTCTAATGTCATTTTTTTTTACTTCTCATCAGACCCTTGTCAGAAATTAGTTTGCAACAACAGCACATGAAGATTCCTGTAAATTATTTTTAAAAAATAAAATTAGTAAACCTTCTGCTGCAAGTAATACAAAAATCCGAAAAAAAATTCCGAAAACATTCTTTTTAACAAAATCACAAATTATGAAATGTTGGTTATTTTACACTAAGAGTATTGGCTGGCTCTCATTTGGGATCATGCAACCATTTGTCTTCTTGATAAATCAGAACTTTCCACAGTGCGGCCAGGTTTACGCCCAGAGTAGAGGTATTTGTTCCTCTCCTAACACGTTTCTCAAGGTCAAGGAAAGATTCGTGGCGGTATTTGTTACTCGCCCCACCTAACGATCAAGTGTGGCACATGGCCTTTTTTTTTTAGGTGGAACCGGGTGCAGGGCCGTAGCCAACACGCGGCCAGAGTTCCCAAAAATGCCCTCGGCCCCGTCGGCATTACCCTTGTTAGGGGCGCCTCAGGCACCGGGCAATCAACCCAACCCCCCTCGAAAGGGGGTAGAAGCCTGGGGGGAAGGCCTCTTGAGGCCGAAGGAAAATAATCCACTCACCAAGCCACACCCGGCCGGATCCGCGCCGCAGGAAAGATTCGTGGCCGAATGTCTCCAGGTTTCGGCTGAGCCATCTGCAGGTGGGTGATGACATTGACAAGCATTGCATAGCACTAGGCTCACGAGTCTAGTTCAAGTTATGGGTTAGCATACGTGCCGGGCTCACGTAATATATGGAATGAGTCTAAGTCCAACATTAGGTTCGTCTGGTTCACAGTGAACCGATGACCAGCATACGTCTACCAGGGCTCGAACCTCAGCTTTTGTCACTTTATATTTCTCGTTTTCTCTTTCCCAAAATCTAATGTTTGTTGTTTGTTTGTTTGTTTAATTGTTTGTGTTGTTTTGTTTTTTCTTTCAATTTCATACTCTGATCTGCTTGAACAGCGACATCCACTGACAAGTTTTCTTCTCTGTTCATGATGACTAAATCTGGTCTTTGGCCTGGACTGGATAATCTATTTAACCTCAAAAGTACCGCAGAATTTTGTGTCTTCCATTCTTTCGAAGAACTTCTGATACGTCTAAATACCATTGATTTGTATCAGAGACAGCTGAAAAGTTCTCGATCCAACAAAGAACGGGATGATCTAAAGGCATGAACTTATATAATATTCCAACTATTCATCACGTAGTTCTACTTACTTAGCACATTGTTTCTCGAGTTTATTTAATCTTTCAAAAGATTTATATTTTTGGTTAGGCTGAGAAATTTTCAGCATCCCTTCGTATAATCAAATACCAGTCGTTTGAACAATTCTCAACAGATCAACGTTCTACCCATTCATGATTATTCTTGTATTTCTCCCAACCTAATTTGCCGCATCCGTTTATTGGTAGTTTTATCGATTTTTCTTGTAGGCAATACTCAATATTCCACTTATCAAGTCGAATATAGTTTTCTCTAATCATTAGATTTAGATTATTACTCCTTGAGAGTTTTTCACTGGGGTCTAACAGCAAGTCTCCATGACTCTTCTCAGTATTCTTGCCGATTTATTATTATTATTATCCCACTCCTTACGAGTTTTTCACTTCAGCGTTAGCTGGTGGTCTTTCACTGGAGTCTGAGAGACAGCAAGTCTCCTCAGGTCTCCAAGAGGCTTCCCAGAATCCTAAACGATCTCAGCAATACTATTGCTGATTTCGTGTCTTCCACCGATTTTCAGTTCCCCCAGTCTCTTCTCGAGACGCCTGAGGACCGTTCTGAGCACATCAGTTACAACTGGTATTAACTTGATCCCTATCTTCTCCAGCTTTTTCATTTTTCTGTGAAGGTATTATTATTAATAATAATAATAATAATTAAAATAATAATAAACCTACCCTATAGACTATGGCAGTATTTTATGTTAATTCCTATGGATTACCTGAATTATTTAAACTGTCAACTGAATCATATTTTCGGGAAGCTACGTAGAAAATCAATGTTTGTTCAAGAGATAAGTAAAATGACTGACTGTGTACCTTCCTCTTTTTTATAGCGGCAATAGATATGGGAGAGTGGCCCCTGGCGTAGAGGCTAAAGTGCGGGAATGCAACATCTTAGTGATCGAATTCGAACTCCAGTCGCGTTATTGCCTTCGCTTTTGGAAAGGCATGAACCTCCTTAATTACAAAGTATAATGTGCCGTTAAAAACAAAGAAATAAAAAAAGAATAATCAGACAGAACACTTTTTTTTTGTCAGTTACCTTAAGGAAGGTGTTTGGAGATTAAATGCAATTTTTTTTAGGAAATTACAGTATAAATGAAGGCTAAGGATAGAAAAAAATATTACATCGGGACGACAAAGCAGAAATGCAAAGCTACAATACATTTTTCAAATTGTCTTTATTGGGAATCCTATTTGAGATGAGGCTTCTTAACCTGAGTATTAATTTTATTGCGGACTTTTGTCCTCATCTTGGTAGTTTTTTATTGTTGTTGTTGTTGTTTTTCTCACTACGTTTCAGCCAAATTTCACCTCTAGCCGTCTTCAGGTGGTTAACCGCGACCTCGGATAGGAATCACATTTTTCAAACCTTGATTTTTTGGTTACCATAAAAAAAGGAACATACGAAGGAAATTATGGAAAATGTCATAAATATGCTTTTTGGTTTAGAAATTAAGTTAAGTTTATTGGTATCATTAAAGAAAACAGTGAAATTTCAGTTGATCTGATTTAATGGACATAAATCAAGTATTTTATATGGTATCATAATTCTATTGTAAATCGAACCCCCTCTTTAAAATTTAAGTTTTGAAACTTTCAAAACCTAATATGCCCAGGGGTTCCAGGAGTTATGTCATAAAAAACGGATAAAAGTACATTTGGTCAATAATTATTATCATTTACTCCTTTGAGAATTTTTCACTGGAGTTTGAGCGACAGCAAGTCTCCAGGACTCTCCTCAGTATTCTGTCCGATCTTAATAATGCAGTCATTTGGATGGTCTCCACTGTCCCGTTATTTCCAAGTCTTCTAGTCTTTGTACCAATCCTTTGGTAACTGTACCGAGCACACCAATTACAATTGGTATCAACGTCACTTTCATTTTCATTAGTTTTTTAGTTCTCTTGGAAGGTCTAAGCACTTATCAAACTTTTCGCTGCGCATTTTCCCCGCCAGTTTTAACAGGTGGTTATCCAATGAAGTCTGAGTAACAGCGAATCTTTAAACTATTTTAAGTATTCTAGATTATCTTAATAGTGTTGTTGAGGTTTGAAGGGTCTCTCTTCATCCTTTGATCTCCATTTCCCCCCCTGTTTCTTTTCTAGACCTTTGGAGGCCGTTCCAAGGACACCAGCTACAATTAATAACACTGTCAGCTTCATGTTCCACAGATTTTTCTGTGATAATAAATTATGTGATACTCTATGAGTTTTTCATACAAGCATTACCTGGTAGTTTTTCACTTAAGTTTGACCGACAGCATCACTCCATAGCAAGTCTGAATATTCAGCTTGATTGAAACAGTATTGTGGTTCAAACACTATTCATTCTTTGATCCCAATTTACTAAGTGTCTTTTTTAGGTTCTTTGAGACTATTCCAAGTGCTTTAAGTATGATTGGTATCACTGTCACCTTCATATAATTTCTTCAACTCTCTGACAAAAATCAAGTATTTGTGCAGTTTTTGACTCATTTTATTTTCTCATGGTCGTCTGCTGAAACGACAAATCGACAAGTTGACAAATTCTTTTTTTCTTTTTGATTAAAATTTGTTCGGCATTCTGATAAGGAATTATTATTACCAATAGTCGATTGCATAAATAAAAATGTCGGGTTTTCAACAAATGATTTATTAAATTTAATTCTTCATGCTAAAGAAACGTTAGAAAAATACATTTTCTGCTTCATATTTTCTATTTGTTTAATTTATGGCAAGATGCCATTTCAAAACAGGAAATTGCAGTCGGAGACATCTTGTCATTTTTCCCTCTTTTAATTTTTTTTTTTTTTTTCTTTGACTATTTTCAGTTTACCAAAGATCAAATGAAATATTTTACAGTATAAGCATTCTTTTTTCTTTTTTTTTTCCTTTTGCCTGTTATTTGGGGAGGGGGGGCGTTCAAATATACAAGAGATTCTAGGATACACATTCATTTTGTCTCTTTCTCCTTCTTTCACAGATAAAATAGATATTTTTTTAATTAATTTCCTTTATTTATTTTTTTTATATTTTTCTACGTATATTTTAAACTTTTACATCAGAGGTTATGAAAACGTGTCATCAGACCTGAAGTAAAAACATGAAATACAGCTTAGGGGTCTGGAAATTATTGTTATGTTATGTTTCCTTGCTGAGGCTGACATTATCAATGAAATTTTGGCTGGAAACAGAAACAGTAGTCTATTGTTGATCTAAATATCATTTCATTTGATTAGTGTTCATTTTTGATAACCAAGCGAATTTCTATTTTATATTAACGCATTATAACTGCTGTAAGGTTACAAAAAATAATTATGTTCCTTAGATCTTCTGCGTGTTCGGTAGTAGCCTATGACCATCACAAAAACCTATTCCCAGTTTGGGAGGAAACCTTGGGTAGTGTAATGGTTAGCAAACTTGACAAGCTTACCTTCACGAATGAGTTCGAGTCTCCTTGGGTGCTCCATTCATTCGGCTTCGTACCAAATCTAAACAAACTGCTAAGTAAATCACTATTCTCTCACCTTTTTGCCTCAAGTCTTTGAACAGTAAAGACGGTAAAACAATATAGGTCACTAACTTACCTTTTATCAAATAAACCTTTACTTTTATTTTGTACCCCTTCATCATACTGCTTATTCATAGTAAATATTTGTATAGTTCTAGCCGTTGGGACACTTTTATGTATTCTTTTCTTTTAATACAACTTGTAGGTATATTGTGTATATAAATTTCAAATGTTCTTAATATATATACAAATTAGGTTGTCATTCCCTCTGTTGTTTTAAGTGTTAATAAATCACGATTGTACTAATGCTAATACTACGAGCTTAGAGAACCCACTAAAACATCTTTCACCGCCAACAAGCATCCGATACCTGTAAAACATTCATATCAACGGAACAGATTTTCTCATTATTCAATTCCTTTTTGTTATAGAAAATCCTGATAATATCGAAAAATGTTCCTCGGAGTGTGTGTATATATGTTTTAAAATAATAAAATTGCAAAGTAAAAATACAAGTAGATAATATGCAATTAATATAAAATGTAAAATCTCACAAAAATGATCCAACTACTAAATTTTCAGGAATTTCAATCCTCATATTGGCCGCAAAATAAATTACTAAGCTTTGCTCCGTTGTGGCACAGGATCAGAAGTGTAAGGCGACCAGCAAAAATCGAACTTCTTAGCGGTGGCTTGCTAATCTAGTTTGCCGACTTTAACACCACGTGTGGTGCCAAAAAATATGACCATAGTTTAGATTTAGCCCAATACCGCAGATATGGAGCTCCAAGTAAGGATTGATTAGTTGGTTGGTTGTTTTGTTTTACGACATATCAACCCTTTTCGGGTCATTTAACACCGAATTAAGTAATTTTGATAAAAGTTTCAAACAATTCAGTTTAGCATAAGAACAGTTTTTTTTTGTTTATACACAGTTAAATATCAAAATGGTTAAAGGAAAGTGTCTTTGTAGTTGTTATGATTAAAGAGAATGACAGCGGAATCGGAGTAACCGAGTTCGAACTCCAGCCTCGCTGTTACGTTCATTTTCGGACAAATACCCTTGGAATAGGTATGAACCTCCTTATCCTCCTAGTCATGAGTTCAATAATACCACTACTGTTCTTCAAGAAGGAGGGAATTGGCATTAAATAACCTACAAAGGTTAATATGCTATAAAACAATCAAACCAAACTAAACCAAAATAGTTAATTTCAAAGAATTCAGTTTTATTTGACCCATAGATAGGACCCTATCTGGTGCTACCACTCCGGACCAGAGTGAACTTGGTAGCAATGTCAATGAAGGGGTACTCCACATTCCTCAAAGCTCCAGCATTACTGAATCCTCACCATCAGATTGTTTTGTGTCATAAACAGGACACTCGTTGGGGAGTCTTATCACGCTGCAGAGATGCAATCAGTGTATTCTACAGCTCCAACGAACTGGGCCAACTAAGTAATTGGTCTGCGAAACTAATTTGCGAACATATACACAACGACTAAGTGCCAATCTATGGAATTTACTCAGGACTTATTCTTTCCATTTAGATATTTTATTTCTAAACTTTTTACAATCTTTGGTCATTTTCAAGTGTTTAACCGAAATGCTCTCTCACTTAGAGAGATTTTTGCTTTTAATATCTGAAATACTTTCTGTTCTGTATATAAAGAGGTCTGGTTTTTCCTGAAACCCTTTTAAGATAACAACAATTGCCGGAATAAAAAGTTCATATACAGGCCAACACACTCCCACTTGCGGTCAATACATGTCTTCCATCTGTGTTGCAGTGCATGAATCCCATCAGTCAGAAAAGTCATCAGCAACATATATGACGTCATCATATAAACTTTTTAAACGACCTTCGTATATATATATATATATATATATATATATAGAGAGAGAGAGAGATAAACGAGCGAGCATAAAAAAAGAGCCAGAAATTGTAAAATATAAAACACCTTGCTTTTCGTTTTCTTTCAATACAGTGCTCAATATCAAAAGATATATCAACTCATACGCTGTGAAACCTTAAAATTCCAATAAAAACGAATTAAGAGGATTTTTACACACATTTCTAACACTTCCTTCATATTAAACAAAAATAAAAAAATGTTTAGGACATTTTACTCAAGAGATTTAGATGTTAATATTTATGTGTTATTAAATATGTTTGAATTTTCCGGTCACTGACTACAATTGTCACCACTTCCTACTTTATTAAAGGAGGGTGATAGTGTCGACGCTTGCGAAATATTAGCTGAATGGGAATTCAACTTTTAAAAATCGTCTCATGATTGAAAATATCACATGAAACTGACTCTAACGCGAAAAAGGTGTTTGTGTAAGAAATCCTCTTTTAATTTGTTTTTTATCCATGCTTTTAAATCAAGATTTTATGGTTTTATGACATATATATATATGAGAGAGAGAAAGAGAATCTTATGAAATTGGGAAAAAATGCAAACAGAGCCCTAAAATGAAATAAGGTACTGGACTCGACATTAAAAAAAAAGGTTGAGATAAAAATAATAAAGAAAAAAATTAGTCCGAAAAAAAAAATCAATGTATATTAGTAAAAACTTCTCTTTCCAGAAATTTCCTTGGGGATGGCACTAAAATTTATCCAACGGTGAAACTCTAATTCTGGAGCTCTGGAGAATGAAGAGTATCCTTTCATGGCCATTATTCTCAGGTCCACTTTAACCCAAGGGAGTTGTACCTGCTACGATACTACTTTTGAGTCAAATATATGTTTGAAAATTATTTGTATTTGATACCATATAACCATGTGCCAGTTATTTGTACTGAAAATTATTACCTGAAGCTATAATTATTTACTAAGGAATATTATTAGTTGCTTGAATTTAGAAAGGAATCAAATTATCGTATTAAATAACCCATCAGAAATTTGTGGATCTTTAAACATCAATAACCATCCTTCCGGAAATTAAGGCAAATAACTTTTTTTTTTTACTAGATATAAAAATGCAAGACTAAGACGTTATCTTTTTTTCACACATTATCATAAACATATATTTTATAATAACATCAAATTTAAACTTCCATTAAAAACAAACGTTTTAATAAAACTTAGAAATGACATTGCTATATATTTATGACGTTTTATTTTCTAAATATTCTCATAATCCTCGAAGATCAATGTCAACTGTTCTCAGCTATTGTGGCCTGTAAATATTTTAAGTGCGAGGAAAAAGTTTCCAGTGAAAGAGCAGTTTCCAATTTTTATATTTTTTTTTGTGATCAAAAAAGAGCGCTGGAAAATTTTTCACACACATAACGTTGAAATATTTCTATAAAGAAAAATCAAGTTGAGTTAATTTGATAATCACATTCCACTAAAAGGGGGAAGGTCAATGTTCTGATGTCTGAGGGGTGTGTCAAAAACAAAAATACAGACGAGAATCGGAATACCTGCACTTACGGACAAGGAGACGCGCACTAAATTGAACTTCATAAACGAATAAAATTCGACTTTACATTGAAATTGGTGGAGCAGGATCTCTGTCAGTTAGGAAATAAAATTCCTCTTCTTTTTAAAAAAATCCTTGGCATAATTGACCCTTCCATATATTTTCTGGAAAATTATATATAATCTTGCTACGTTCTTAGATAAATAATTTACAAATACGAATAGTAATAGAACTTCAGACTTACAACAAAACTTGTCGAGTAAATCGGATAGACAAGATTGCCTGCGCTGAAAGAAAGAAAAGATGAAAAAAATTAAAAGAAAACAGAAAAAAGAAGAGGTAACAATAGAAAGTGTCAAACTGATGGTAGAATATTGAAGTATAGATGTTTCAGTGAGAGAAGAAAGTGAAAGAGAAAAAAAAAGATCTCTCACTCTCTCTCCCTCTCTCTCTCTCTCGTCTAATAATGTAATATGTTACTATAACAGAATTTCGCATTATTCCATAACGAGAACAGGATGTATGACAGGAGATATATATATATATATATATATATATATATATATATATATATATATATACATTGAAAAAAAAGAAAGCTAAACATAGGTAGCAACATTTATATTTAAGTTAGGATAGCGTAGAAAGTCACCTAGAGCCATCGAATATCTCTCTCTCTCTTATATAATCCTTAAAATAAATGCAATCACCATTCATTTAAAAACTCAAACAGCAGTACCAACAGTAGTAAATAAAATAGAGCAAAATAAAGAATAGTGCGGAGACAATATATCATTAAAATGATATAAATTTTATTTAAAATAAAAAGAGAACAACAGATAAATTTTGTAGGTTTAACATTGTTTTTTTTTTGTTTGTGTGCGTGTTTTGTTTTGTTTTTTGTATTTTTGAAATTGTTTTTTTTTTTTCTTTTCTTCTTTGCCGCTAAGATGTATCACTGGGTCACTGCTCCAAAGTTCATTTTATTTACCATCGCGTACTTTAGTGGAGCGTTATTCATTATAATGATGATGATAAACAACAACAACAACAACAATAGTAATAATCATTTTTTAGCAATTTGTTTCATATATCATCCGAGTGCTTAATGCAAATAAATAACTTTATTGCTATGCTACAGGCATTTCAAAATGCCTCCATCTCACAATAAAGCAAATTTTATTTATGGTAGGCAACCGGGTCGAGAAGATTACCTCAAGAATTTGAAGTAGTTTCTGGAAAGAAGAGCTACCTGAGATTTTAGCATTTTCTACGAGAAATTTGTTGATATCTAGTGTTATTTGTGGGTATTCACAAAAGGAACACTGACTGGATAATTGACAAGTGATGCCTTTGGAAATTGTCGTGGTTACCATTTCAATATAGTTTTGGCTTTTTTTTTTTTAGTTTTTTATTTTAGTTTTTAAATTAAAGTGGTAGATACACTCTCTCAGTGAATACGTGAATCAATAAACTTGATAAACAATATTTATCTCTTGTAATAAGTTTGTTGGAGAGAACGAGAAAGAAATAGAGAGAATGTGGGTGCGTAAGAGAGAAAGCGTGAGACTTCTAAAAAGAAACTTATAGATTTAAATGCAAAAGTAAACTACTGCTTATATATACAGGTTTGACTTCCATGAAACGCAGTTTCTTCCAAGCAGCGGTCGTGTCGATACTGCTATATGGATGTACTAATTGGACGCTAACTAAACGGCTGGAGAAAAAGCTAGATGGCAATTACACAAGAATGCTGCGAGCAATATTGAACAAGTCCTGGAGGCAACACCCCACAAGGCACCAACTATACGGCCACCTGCCTCCCATCACGAAAACTATCCAAGTTAGACGAACCAGACATGCAGGACACTGCTTGAGAAGCAGGGACGAGCTCATAAATGATGTACTCCAATGGACCCCCATATATGGCCGAGCAAAAGCAAGACGACCTGCTCGAACATACATACAGCAGCTTTGTGAGGATACGGGATGTAGCCCCGAAGACCTGCCAGAGGCGATGAACGATAGGGAGAAGTGGCGAGAGAGGGTCAGGGATATCCGTGCTGGCGGCACGACATGATGATGATTACGATGATGATGATATATATACAAAAATTGCGGCCTAAATATATCTTAGTCAAATGTAGTTGCTGTAACCCAGATATTGATCACTACAAAAAAATCATCCAAGCTGCTTTTACTTTAATTTTACACTGCGAATGTATATATACACACCGGTGTGTGTGTGTGTGTGTGTGTGTGTGTGTGTGTGTGTGTGTGTGAATTGATAAAAGAAGGAGGTCCTGTTAAAGTGTTGCAATGTGGTAAGCGAGTTCAAACTCGTTCACTTTCAAACTAATACTTTTTGGAAAGTTATAAACTTCGCTGTCCCCGCCCCAGCTATGGGATAAATACAAACACTTCTGTTCTGCAAGAATAGTTTCAGCAATAAATAAACCACGAAGGTTGATATGTCATTAAACAAAGAAATCAAACCAACCACTTACAATAAATATGATAAAACACAAATTTACGGCAAACTGTATCTCCATTTTCTTAAAGATTCGACATGTCCCATATGACTAATCCCTTTAAAAATACTTTCCGTTCATTCACAGACTGAAAACAATTACTAGATTGTCCAAATGTCATATACATGAATATGGAAGACACAGCAACCGACTCTCTTCTGAAATGCCTCCTTGGTGGTGTTGCGTCATTGCATTTTCTTTATGTGGTTTCTTTCTGTTATATTTGTCCCAGTGTCTTCCCCTGAAATTTATTGAAAGTCCCTTCCTCTTCTCTCTCTCTCTCTCTCTCTCTCTCTCTCTCTCTCTCTCTCTCTCTCTCTTATATATAGACTTTTAGTCTGTTCCTATCTATCTCATTCAATGTACAAGGCTCATTAAATAAGTTTCCAGACTTTTTCATATGGGCACTTTCATTGATAGTACACACATGAAACTCTAGTCCCCTTCGAAGTAAATTCCTCTGGCTGCAATGCAATTGTTGTACCGTTCCAACAACTTCTGGAAGGCCCCATGGAAGACCTTTTGTGTGAACGTGTCATCTCCTCAATTATCTCATAATGACAGTCTCTAAGTTTTTCCTTATTAATCTTCATCTCATCAGACCATAGGACATGGTTTCAGTAATCCACATGCTTTGTTGACATGTCTTCAGCAAACTGTTTGAAGGCTTTCTTGTGTATCGTCTTCAGAAGAGGCTTCCTCCTGGGATGACAGCCATGCGGCGTATGGTCTGAGCACTAACAGGCTGACCCCCCACCTCTTCAATCTCTTCAGCAATGCTGACAGCACTTCTACGCCGATCTTTCAAAGAAAGCATTTGGATGGAATGCTCAACACGTGCGCTCAGCTTCTTTGGACGACCTACCCGAGACCTGTTCTGAGTGGTCCCCGCACTTTTAAAACACTGGATGATCTTAGCCACTGTGCTGCAGCTCCGTTTCAGGGTGTTGGCAATCTTCTTGTAGCCTTGGCCATCTTCATGTAGCGCAACAATATGTCTTTTAAGATCCCCAGAGAGTTCTTTGCCATGTGGTGCCATGTTGGAACTTTCAGTGACCAGTATGAGAGAGTGTGAGAGCTGCACTACAAATTTGAACACACTTGCTCCCTATGCACACATGGGCCTAGTAACACTAATGAGTCACATGACATTTTGGAGGGAAAATGACAAACAGTACTCAATTTGGTCATTTAGGGGAGTAGTTTCTTAGAAGTGTACTCACTTTTGTTGGCAGGGGTTTAGCTTTTAATGGCTATATTTTGAGTTATTTTGAGGGGAAAATAAATTAACTGTTATATAAGCTGCATACAGACTACTTTTCATTGTGTCATTTTGTCAGTGTTGTCCCATGAAGAGATATACTTAAATATCTGCAGAAATATGAGGGGTGTACTCACTTTTGTGATACACTATCTATATATATATATATATATATATATATATATATATATATATATATACACGAGGTGCATACGATAAGTTTCCAGACTTTTTTCGTATTGGCATTTAAAATTGTCGTAGACACTTGAAAATTCACTATGTTATTGCTATACATCTTATGAGATGAGTGGCCAGTTTTTATGATTTCAGGTTCAAATTAACAGCTACAGCAGGAATTGGAATACACCCTTCTAAAGCCTGATTGTCACAGCTCTTGAATTTCAAATATGCAATCTGACACTTTAGAAGAACGATATGTAATAAGATTCTGTTTTGAACTTGGAAAAAATGCCACAGAAACGTATGGAATGCTTGACTGCTTTTCGACCATCTTGCATGAATAGAGCATCGGTTTTTGAGTAGCATATGAGATTCAAGGAAGGCAGGGAGTCTGTGAGGGATAATGAGAGGTGTGGGAGGAGTAAGAGTTGATTGGCCAAAGGGTTTGGGTTAGGTTTACTATGTTGAGGTTTTAAGGGAGCTCAGGAAGAGATTCCGTCGGAAGAGGCCAGCACTCTTCAAATCGGGTAAGTGGAATTTCCACCAGGACAATGCACCAGTCTACAACTCCATCCTTGTCAGAGATTATTTTACCAAGAGGGGCATCAACACAGTTCCTCATCCTCCCGATAGTCGAGACTTTTGGTTATTCCCTAAGCTCACAGGCTGTCGTTATGAGACAATTGAGGAGATGAAAGAGGCTGTGACGAAGGTCATTTACACGCTCACACAAGAGGACTTCCATGGGACCTTCCAGAAATTGTTTGAACGGTACAACAAGTGCATTGCAGCGGGAGGAGATTACTTTGAAGGGAACTAGAGTTTCACGTGTGTACTATCAATAAAAGCGCCCATACGAAAAAAGTCTGGAAACTTATCGTATGCACCTCGTATATATAATGATTTTTTTTTTAATTCTCCCTCAAATTTTCAAAGATATTTTTAATAGAATCTTCATGGGTTCTGATACTGTACTTTAGTCCTAACTGTAAGAAAATACAGTCTTTAGTCGGTTTTGAAGTCCGAGTTAGAACTAGTAGTTTAAATGCGCATTTTCAGGACGGGCGATCTGGTCCTCCCTACTTGGAAGATTGTGGTAAGAAAATCTTTCGCTTCACTATTTTCGATATTTGGCCCTGTGCCAAACTTGTTTTCATAGATATCTCACCGTCTGTGTATTTACATGCTAAATGGCTGTATTTGGGGCTCTGTGATAATGTTGCTTATTTTATCATCATCTTCATAAAATCGAAATGCTGTTACCTTTCTCACGTGCCATTTTTCACTTGCCTGTAAATCATCTTTGAATTCCCAGCAGACAAAACTGATAACAAACCCCTATTTAAAAAAAAAAAAAAACTCCGAAAAGATGTGAAACTTTAAGTGATGATTCAGAAAGTGTCTTTTTTTTTTTTTTTTTTTTTTTTTTTTTTAAGAAATACCGATTTTATGATTAACACAATGAATGAAGACCAAACAGAATTATACAAAATGTAGTTCCGGTGATTTAAAACACGATGAAGCATAACTTCACATTAAAATTAATGGATTTTATTCGATCATATATTCATATTATTATTCTTTTTTTTTTCTTTAACGTTTTTCTTTGTTTGTGCCAGCATGAATAAGCTACAGGTGTTTGATTTTTTTTTTTTTTAATATCTTTTTCTGATCCGAAAAGATTCCTTCACGATGTACGAGGTCCTTTGAATTGTTTAATTTTTCGTTCAAATTGGACGAAGACATTTTACTTTTGTGATGAAGAATTAAATGGAAATAGAAACCCGAAAAATATTTCTGTTTTGTCAGTATCTAAGCTGTACATAAAGTATAATAATCTCTTCTTTTCAATGATAAGTACCAAGTTGTTATAATGGATTTTCAGTTGAATATTCAAATATATCCGAGCAAAATATAATCTTCTTATTAAAAACAAAGTGGGGTTTAATCTTTTTTTTATAACTTGTGTTCATCCAGAAATGAGAGTTTTTAAAAGATACACCAAAGTTACATTTTAAGTTAGACACAAAACAAAACTGGAATACCACTGTAATACACGGGTATAGGTCAAAATTTGAAGGTCAAATTTTAAGTTAAAAACATTGGCGTCTATTGGTACACGATAAACAATTTAATAAGATTAAAAATTCATATATATTTGAAAGGACGCGACTCAAACGTTAACTTAAAGATTAATTCGATTAATTAATTTCGTGACCATAAAACAAGAGATTTTCCCAAGTATATAACGTATATCTTTTTACACAAACCCGGCTCAACGAGCAGGATGTGATACAAGGTCATTATAAAGCGGAGTACAGATGGTTTTCAGTTTTCAATCTCTTAGACTAGTTGCCCTAACCAAGACTAAAGAACCCAGTCTGCTCTTTCATTTGCCACTAGCTGGAGAAGAAGAAATAGATTCGTGCCTTTCCCGAGGGTATTAACAGGAAGTGAAACACAAACAACCTCGTCCAAGGTTTGAACACGGGTCACCATTACTATTTTCTACGGTAAAATGCCCGTTCCACAAACCGCACCTTAAATATACTTATATTTAAAAAGATAATTTTCTTCTTCATATATACACACCTTTTATACTGGTAAATTGGTTGAACTTCAAAGGCGCCATCTTTTAGCAAAAAATTATAGATTGACTTATTTCACTTATATTAGAAAGGATGTGAAGCAACCCTGGCTTCAAAAATCAATTTCATGAAATAATAATTTCGAGAATCGACCTATTCACAAAGATTGACTGATTTTAACGGTACGTCAAACCGTCTTGGGTTAATTTATGCCTAGAGGTGAGGTAATCGCTTTCATTATTGATTTATATTTACATCTTTTTTATGCAATTGCTTCCTGACAGTTTTTTTGCACAGTTATATATAAAGCATTACGATCTAATACGAATAATTTGCACACAGTTGTACGGTTTCAAGTATTCCTATATAATGCTAATAATTATATGGTTAAAAGTAATTACATGTACTTAAGAAGTCATTTGTTCACACACAGTCATATGATTTCAAGTAACGAATTATGATAATCCTTTGTAAACAATTATTGCTTTAAGTAACTGTTATTAATATAAAATTGAACTTATTTTTATGGATTCAAGTATTCCTATTAAATACGAATGATTACATGCAGTTTAGTAAAATACCTTGGATGACCCCTTTTGGGGCTATCTTACCCCTCTGCATACAGTTCGCATATCATAAGCCTCACTAAGAGAGTGGCCAATACGTAAGATTGACTTTATAAATCTAAGAAAAAGGGAAAATACCATATTTTTATCATGTTATACACATGGTATATTTCATTCAAATATCGCATTTTAGAGACTGATAAATAACGGCATGGTCACGAGTCGGTTCATTTCGTTTGTCAACTTCAAATCAAGATTTTCATCGTTTAATTTTGGCCCATTTTCAAGGATTTATTGATTTTTTTTTTTTTTATTAAGTGCGTATTATATGCAGAAAGTATTGGATTATTTTCTCAGATTTTGTCTTTTTAAGTTCACGTTAATGTCATTTTGACGAACAAGTCAGGACAGGTACCGATAAATCTAATTTATTGCCCATCCCCATCCGTGTCTTTCAAAATTTAATGTGTTGAGTAATTTTAAAACAAAATTTCTGTGAAAGTAAAAGCACATTTCTTAGCTGGAAATACTAAATGCGAAGTGTTACTTTATTGTTGTTCTTTTTTTTTTATTAGAATATAAACGAAAATGTGCTTCTAGATGAGCAACTGATATAATAAAGTAATTATGTCTGCACAGCTTTCGAGATGAGTCAGTGCTAATCTGAAAAAATTGTGATGTCAATTTCGATACATTATGTTTAACAGTTTTTGGTAAAGCACAAAATTGTGCAAGTGCAACACCCTCCAAACTCTCCAGACCTTCACCTCTATACGAATTATTTTCTTGTTTCCTCAACAAACAATTTATCTAAAGAGTAAAATATGAAGATGTGATGGACATTAAAAGTTAAACAGCTTCATACAACATCAACAAAGGAGTTAATGAAAGAAACTCGCTGGAATCAGTGGGTAGAATGCCCAGGGGAGAAGTTTGAAGGAAATTAACGTTTCATTCATTATTCATTTCCGTCTAAGTAAATACAGTTTCAGCTTCCATACATTTTAATACACCTTGTATATTCATAGAACGTCAGAACCCCGAGATAATTTTTCAAATAAAGATAGCAGAACACATTAGGAATTATAGGAACCCTTTGGGGAAATTATTTCACTTTTAAGAGGATCAGTTCTTTTGTTCATTGAACAATAAACATTGCTATTATAAAAACTAAATACTTACTACAGACAATGATTATTACATTTGAAAGTTCAACTCGATAGCAAAGTAGTAAATAACAGGGGAAAAAGTTTTCACTTTCTTCATAGATTTCAACAAAAATTTCTACAGTTAAAATTTCAACGAGAAGATATTACTCATTACCCACCCAAAAGCCGCCTTCAGCGGCCATTACGCCGATGTCGAGTCACATCCTATTTATTCTTTTTTTTCATTTTATTTGATTTTTCATGACATTCGTCACTTTCATGAGACTATATTTTATTTTATGTAATAGATTAATCATAAATAAATTAGGTGAGTATTCAATAATTACCATTTAATTGCTATCTCTCTTGAGAAAATATGATAAATGAGGGATTGCTAACACACTCTCTACTCAATTATAATGTTGAAAAGTGCTTTATTTTCTAAATGATTTACCATTATTCAATATGGAATGCCATATTTGCTATATTACAAATGCATAAAGACAGATCATTAGAATAAAACAATGATAAATTAGGACATCTAAAAGTAAAATCCATCTTGACTCCGAGGGATGAATAAAAAATTTGGAAGGATGAATAAAAAAAAAACCATTGGGGTTCACTGGAAATGTCTGCATTTATAAATCCCTTTATAACAGGAGGATAACAAAAATTGTTGGTTCGTGTGGACTACTTGCCAGATGTTGTACATCCAGCTGAATGTTTGATTGTGATATTCACTTGTGAGGTTTTGTTAATGTAAAACCCGTTTAAAACCTGCTGATCATTTAAATGAACGAATGGTGTTGTCGTGGAAATAGTAAATTTAGGTACCTTTCTTAAAGAAGATTTTTTTAAAATTACTTTCGATCCTGAAGCAAAGTCGATGTACACATTTTAATGAAAATGGATATTACTGGATGAACAAAAAAAAGTTTAAAGTTTAATGCAACTGTCGTCTCTATTTTACGGTTTTTTCCATATTTTTAAAAGGTAGAATTTTGGTTTAGCCATGTGAATTATTTACTAAGCAAACAAACAAGCAATCTCAACATAAAACGTGATGATTTGCAGCTCAAACTCACAAAATTGCAACCAAATATTCATTATCTCTTCAGTTCTTCCCACTAAAACGAATCCTGTCAATTTAAAAATAATTCAAGAATTAAATGTATATTTGCATTTATAGTTCAATGATTATTTTTTCCATATGAATTGTATTAAACACTAATAAATTAGTTATGTTTTGTAATTAGATATTCAATTAATTTATTTAGAGGGTAATGGAAATTAATTTGATTAAAAAAGGTGCATCTAGTAAAAATTAAGAAGTCTTGCTTTTGATAGACGTATCACCAGTTAATATAATTTTCTGTGACTGTAATAAGTCTAATCCTAAATTTATCCGGAAATTTAATAAGCACTTTTTATCTTGATTAATGACTACACTTCGGGATCTGACAATCCACGAGATTATGAAGTCACGGTAATTAAATATGATCTAAAATTATAAAAACGCAAATCGTTTCTGTAATTAGAAAGCATGTAACTCATTTGACGTATTTTTCTTGTCGGTATTTACTGAGCTTAGCTCATTAATTACAAAATACACTAGGAGTTTAATATAATGCTGCGTCAAATCAAACAAAAAAAGTTGGAAGAGGTGCTTCAAAATCTATGCAACCAAAATAATATATTAGGTTGTTCCGAAAATACAGTCCGATTTTAAAATGAATTTTTATACCTGAATTAATCTAAATCAAACATTAATCAAACAAAATATAATCCCTTAACATATTTGTATCCCTACAATGAATTAACAAGATTATTTATGCCTATACAATAAAACTCTCTAAGTTTTGATGCTAATTTTTTTATACAGTTTCTACTTCTCCTTTGGAACTGAATCCTTTTTGTTGTAAAAAAAAAAAAGTGTCCTGATGCTTGAAAAACTAGTTGTTGGATGGGTGAGAGATCAGGAGAATATGGGTGATGTGGAAAACTTTTCTATATCAAGTGCGCTTCAGCGGTGTCATCCTTGACATCATGTGGCTGAGCATGGTCATGAAGCAAAATTATGAACAAGCTTGAAAATTAACGAATCTCTTCTTTTTATGTTCAAGATTTGAGGCATATAACCAATGTGATTTTTTTTATTGAACTACTATTATAATAATGTCGAGCAGAATTTAAACAGTTTGTTCAGAAAATACTGTAAGATTTTAGCATAATCTTATATATATATATATATATATATATATAGTAAGAGAGACAGAAAATTATTGATCGAGATATATATATATATATATATAGCGAGAGAAAAAATTATTGATATATATATATATATATATATATTGTTTGACTGTAAATTTTAAATATGAAAATGTGTTTCCTCTCGATAAAGTGTTTCGTATCAAAAAATCGAGTCACTCATTCGTTGTAAAACCTCCTCGTTTCTTGTAAGATAAAAAGTGAATTCTCCATTCAAAAAATAAATCTCATTCCCAGCCTGCTGAACATTTCATCAAACTACAGATAGATAGATAGATATGTGAATTCTTGTTAAACAACTACAATAACTCAAACCTTGTCAATAAAAGGTACTAAGCTCGACATTTACAAAAAAGTTGTGATAAAACGGCTCAGAAAATTAAACTAGTCTTAAAAAAGTCAATGTGTATTCATAAGAACATCTTCTACCAGAAATTCAGGATAGAAATATCAGAGATATATCAAAAAGTAAAACTTCACCACTTCAGGGGCAAAAGCGTCCGAAGTAGGCGAATAGTGCCTCACGTTACCAAAATACCGCAAACCTTTGACTTACCCAGTAACTGATTTTTAAAGTCTAAAACTTGATTCCCCTCTATCCAGGAATAGCAGTACCTGTAAAGGTCTCATGTGCAGGTCAAATAACTCTGTTTAAAAATTATTCATATTCGATTGGATAGTAAAGAAAAAAATCTTAAGAAACAACAAAAAAATGTAAACAGGAATTTACAATGAACGTGATTCCCAAACCTCTAGGCAGAAAATAAGCTAAGACAGGTCAATATGCCGTTAAAATCAATCAATCAATCGTGTCCCCTGAATTTATTCATCGATAGAAAAACCAATGTAACTACTATCGACTCTGACTACATTATCAACTATGGCAAAAATGCATCAAATTTTATGGCGGTAAGTGCTCAGAGAACATTTTTTGATAAATGAAATACGAAAAAAGATGTTGATAAACTTACTGGATACATCATTTTATACATCAACAAGTAAAAATGGTGGTTGATATATAAACTGTGCCTTTTCTATGTGTCATAAAAGATGATGTATTGTAGAGATTTAAATGAATCAGGATGACATTTAAATGCTGACTAAAACAGTTCAGAATTTTTATTTATATCTACAGTTACATATGAAGTCTGGTTTCTATAGAATTTGCAGAGTAAGTGTGATAGTTATTTGGAAGGCAGCCCAACTGCCCTGTAGCTTTCATTTACTTTCTTATACAAATGTCCGCCACTAGACACACAGCCCCTAGCATTCTTAATTTCTTATTGACTGATATTGTCAACACCAGAGCTAGACTTGTTTACGTATAACCAAGTACCAATACTTTCCCGTTTATTTTTTTAATTTATTGTTTGAAAAATATTGCTTGGTTTTTGCTGGTTAGTCGATTTTATTTTGGTGTTTTGGCATCGTTTTTATATCTATTTTACATTAGATTTTTTTATTTACGATCTGAAAGAGCTATTATTTACTTGGGAAGTTGTTGGCCTTCTGCAAGACGAAGGAAATCTAAATAATGACAGAATCAGTAATCATACTTTTGGTTCCGTCTAGAATTTGTGACTTGCTCCTGAAAACTAATCAAGATTCTTTCACTTTTCTTATTGACTATCTAAAAAGCTCCTTAAACAGTCAACTTAACTTGTGCTGATTTAATCATTTAAGTTACGACCAACATCAAGAGTTGTCTTCCTTTCAGTACACTTCTATAAAAGTTGCGCTTGGAGTAACTATTAACAGCGTAAAAAATAGGATCGGTAACCCAAGTTCAAACCCTGCAGGAGGCTGTTTGGGTTTCACATCGCACTAATGCCCTTGATAAAGACATGAATCCATCTCTTTCCCTCCCAGCGATAGATAAATTACTAGGACAGACTTGGTTCTTTAGCCTTTGTTAGTTATCGGGTCTAGAAGAAGGAAAGATATGATTTCAAATCGCCTTGTCCGAGGTGCCTGGAATACGGTGACTATCTCCTCCGTAAAAGAGTTATACCCCACCCCATAAAAAGATGTAACTGGGGTACGACATTAAACTGCATCTGACCTGAAAGAGTTGTATATATTCCCATCAATCGGTCAAATAGATCTGTTTAGATATTAGATAGGAATACTTGAAACTATATAATTGAAAATTATTTGAATTAGAAATATTTCTTAAGCTATTATTGTTTACTAATGAGTATTATCATTATCATTATTATTATTATTATTATTAGAGAGAAATGATAACTTGAAACCATATAATTGTGCATAGATTATTTGTATCATGCTAGTGGCCGACAACGTTCTATAGAAACTTTTACGGATGCATACTCTGCAAATGATATAGCGCTTCACGCAAATACCCCAACTCAGGCCATATCTTTGCTGCATAGCCTGGAGCTGGTAGCAAGAGGCGTTGGACTTCAGGTGAAATCAGATAAAATAGAGTTCATGTTTTTTAAACAAGGTAGGTCTATCTCCACATTAAACGGTAAGCCCCAGAAATTAGAAGATAAGTCCACATACCAAGGTAGCAATGTCTCATCTACTGAAAGCGATGTCAACATACACATGGGAAAATCATGGACTGCGATTAACAGGTATTCAATCATATGGAAATATAATCTCTAAAATGAAATTTAGTGGAGGTTCTTCCAAACTGTAGCCGTGTTAGTACAATTGCATGGCTGTACCCACTTTGACTTTCACGAAACTACATGGGGGTACTGCGTGCTGTTTTGAACAAATCCTGGAAGAAGCACCCTACAAAACAACTGCTGTACAGCCACTTACTTCCCATCTCACAAACTATGCAAGTAAGACGAGCAAAACATGCTTAGCTCTGCTGAAGAAGCCGTGGTGGACTCATAAGCGACGTTCTTTGGTGGACCCCTTCACTTAGACACTCCAGTGTTGGCCGATGATCCAAAACCTTCATACATTGGTTCTATACGAACAAACGACCAGCCTATACATGCAGACGACCAGCCAAGAACAATGGTCAGCACGAATTAATGATGTTAATGACATAGGAATACTTGAAACCTCATAAAAGTGCGCAAAAACTTTTTGAAACAACCATAAAAAATGTAAATATGAACGTATCATCATCATTATCATCTAGTCGTACTGCTAGCATGAATTTCCCTAACTCTCTCTCTCTCTCTCTCTCTCGCTCCTTCCATCGCTCCTGGTATGTCTTCCAAACTACATTCTATGTACGCACTGAGCTGTTGTCGGTATGTTTTTGCTGATTAGCCAACACTGGCATGTCCATGTGTTTGTCCTTACTTCTCCAGCACTGTTACGCGTGTCTTGTTCGTCTTACTTGGATGATTTTAGAGATGGGAGGTAAGTGGCGGAACAGCTGTTGTTTCGTGAGGTGTTCCTTCCAAGATTTGTTCAATAGAACTCGTATTATTCTCGTCCAGTAACGGTTCCCTATGTTCTAGGCATAAAATAACCCTAGACGAGTTAAAAATCAATCGTCTGAATTCAGATTATATATATTTTGCTTAAGAACTGATCTTATATCACACCCTGCTACTGGCAGAAGGGTTAGTTAAATAAATACATTTCTATATATTAATGCCATTATAACTACCAACTTTCGACCTTGGTGTCTACGAAGTGGAAAATAGATAAATGGTCTTATCTAAGTAAAACATAACATCTCTATACCAACGCGTGAATACTTTTATTGAAGGCGGTTCAGTAGGTGAACAAGGAAATGAAATTCAATTTTATTATAACTCCCTATGATGACTTCACTTCAAAATCTACCCAAGACAACTAATCTCCACCAAGCTATCTTGTTTTCACCGAAGTATCGATGTATTAATGAAACTATAACAACCAACTTCTTTGGGTTTTTTTTATTTCATAAAATTTAATGATATCTAAAAATCAGACATTCATATATCAATTTTCTATGACAAGTTATCATATTGATATACCTAAAAATGACTGCAGTACATTCTGTAAATATATACAATTTGTAAGAAGGCCCGCTGATTTTCCGTTAGTCAAATTCTAAAAGTTATTTTCATATAGTTTTAATGTTCAATTGGAAATTGTGCAATCCAAAAATGAAGTAGCCCAGTTGACTGAGGCCTATAGAATACACAGGCTGCATCCCTACAGAGGGGTAAGACCCCCCCCCCAACAAGTGTCCTGGATAAGACTCTAAACTATCTGATGATGAGGTTCTGGTTATGCTTGAGCTTTGCGGAATGCAGAGTACCCCTTCATTGACATTACTCCCAGGTTCAATTTGGCCCGAAGTGGTAGTACCTCATAAGGTCCCATCTATGGGTCAAATACAACTAAACTGTCTACTTATGCTAAATTGAATTGTTTGAAATAGAACTGATTTGACATTTAACTGTTTGTGAACCAAAACTATACTTATACTAAACTGAATTGTTTGAAATTTAATTCGGCATTAAATGACCTGCAAAGGGTTGATAGGCAAAAAAACAAAACAACCAACCAACCAACCAAAAATGAAGAAAATCAGGACACTGAAAGATGGAGTACTTTTATGAAACTATTATTTAGTTTTAAAGAAGGAAACAATTATTTTTTGTTAGTTTACTTTATTTTCTTAATTTAGTGTGTGTGTGTGTGTGTGTGTGTGTGTGTGTGTGTGTGTGTGTGTGTGTGTGTGTGTGAGTAAAACTTTTCGGGATATTTCTCACATCTCTAATTATATCGTAACTAAAAAAATTCTCTCAGTCATTTATCCTTGACTTTGTTCGACTCCTACCAATCATCATGATTATATAAATCATTATAGTTTTGTTTTATTTTCATGTCTTAAAATGATGATTTACATAAATTTTGCCGTCAATGTTGATAATAATGTCAAATGAATAAAAAAAAAATAACCTATCTCGTTTTTTCGGGCCCATGAAAATCGGCCATAAAAATCCTCCTAATAATATGACTAAAACGAGTAGATTTCTGACTGAAATAATAAGAAATAATCTTTTAAATGTAAAATGTGTTTTACTTCCTCTTTTTCCAAAGAATATATTCCATTCAAACATAACAGCTACATTTTGACTGTACATAATTCACATCCACCTTTCTAAAGGCGACTGAAACAGGTGCTAATTCTGAGTCAGACATTTGTTTTAACAGTAAGTTAAGAGAAAATATCGTTTTGCTTTTGTTGAGTTATCAAGTAAACCTACGCATATTTGGTGAATTGAACTAAAAGAAAATAGTTGGATGCTAAAATTCTGCAGATATTCTAAATTTTACATATAGTAAATTGTATTAAAAATGTGATCCCAAGTAATGTTAATGACTAAGTCACCATTGATACATGCAATCGTAGTTTTCTCGCTTATATAGCATATTAAAATTTTATTTTGTACTTAAAATCACATCGTAACATTTTCAAAGGAAAAATCAAATTAAGGTTTAATGATACACTTCCAATGGACAAACTAAACTAATCCACCAAAAATAATATTTCTTTATTTAAAACTAAGCAAAGAATTTCTAGATGTAGCAGTTTCATTAATTAGTCATTTCTCTTTGAAGTCATAACAAATAAAGAAATGCAAACTGAAGTGCTTATTTACGATTGGTTAGAAGTGACGATTTGAATTGCTGCTGGTTATTTTCCAGCCTTTTTGCTCTATATACAAGGTTTGGTTTGGTTTAATGGTATATCAGCCATTATAGGTTTGGTTTGGTTTAATGGTATATCAACCATTATAGGTTTGGTTTGGTTTAATGGTATATCAACCATTATAGGTTTGGTTTGGTTTAATGGTATATCAACCATTATAGGTCATTCAATACCAAATCATTTGTATATATGTATACTAAATATACGATTTCTAAACACATTTTGTCGATACATTTTTTAAATGAGTCTGAGCTCCTTTTTTTCATACAGTTAAATGGTTTCACTTATTTCTATCTTATAGGAATAATTCTGTTAACTATTAATCATTTGTTTGCACACAGTTACATGCTCTCAAGTATTGCTGTGTATCATAAACAATTTAATTAAACATTTGTCATTTGTTTACACACAGTTAAATGTAAAAACAGTTTATTTCAAACAATTGGTTTAGCATAAGTACACAGTTTAAATGTCAAAAAGTTCTATTTGAACCATAAATAGGACCCTATCAGGTGCTACCAGTCAAGGCTAGAGTGGACCTGGGAGCGATGGCAATGAAGGGGTACTCTGCGTTCCCCAAAGCTCGAGCATTACTGGAGCCTCACCATCAGATTGTTTAGTGTCATATATCAGGACACTCGTTGGGGGAGTCTTAGAGATTCAGTCGGTGTATTCTACAATCTCAGCCGATTGGGTCCTCAATGTAGAAGAAACACCAACAAACTGTAAGGGTCACTAAAGATGGACCCAAAAAACGATAAAAGAGATTTAGCAATTATATCTTTTATATTATGAATATTAGTAGTGAAAAATTTTCTGAATATATATATATATATATATATAATGTATTTAAACCGTTTTGTTTTTAGTCCAGATTGTTAGCCATAACTAAGTAAAAAATGCTATGCAATTATTTTTACATCTCCAGATGGTTAGTCCTAACTAAGCAATAATGCAATGCAATTATATTTACATCTCCACCTTAAATGAATACCAATCCATCTAATTAGCAATTTTTTTTGATAAACGCAAATAATTATTTTAGTAAAATAAAATAAATCATAAATAGTTTTAATTTTCAAAGAACAAGGGAGCTGTCAGATTTTTTAAAATTTTGATAGTCTTTTCATCACCAAAATTCATTAAAAGTAGAAGTTTCAACTTCAACTTACAACTTCATCGTTGTACAATTATCAAATAAAAGGAAGCAATTGTGTGACAAAAGAAGCCCCAAAATTGGTACGCAGAATTTTCTCCACATGAGTTATGGAGAAGCAGACAAAGGAAAATCGTTTTTGTTTTTGTTTTTTTTAATGAATCATTTAGCTGTGAAAGCTTCTCTCTTTTTGTGTGGATCCTCATTCGCTTATTTTTTTATCAGAAGAATAAGTATAAACGTTGATTCTCTTGCTAAGAATTTTGTTTGAATGTTCTGCAATTAAACGTAACGGAATGTTAGTTATCATGTAATAAGTAATTTGAAGAACTTATTATTGAAGGCTTGATGGATTTGACACGAATATCGATTTCGAAAATTGTTTATCCATTCTGCCACTTATTTAGAAGAAAAAACAACCAACTTCATGGATGGTCGAGCTCTGTCGACCAACAAAACCAAAAGCCAAGAATGAACAATGTAAATCTATTAAGCGTCTATCATATTTTTGGATATTGGAATTAACAAAATCTTTCATTTGCTTCATATTTTGAACAGTGTTTGTTTATTAAGTGATTGATTTAATGGCATGTCAACCCATGTAAGGTTATTTCATACCTGGGAGTCATGAAAACGCATTCATTGGATATGTATATTTACATTTTTAATAGTTGTTTCTTAAAAGTTTTTGCGTGCAGTTTTATGATATCAAGTATTCCCATCTAATACAAATAATTTGCATACAGTTGTATAATATCAAGTATTCCCATCTAATACAAATAATTTGCTTACAATCGTATAGCATCAAGTATTCCTATCTAATAATAGTAATTATATGCTTTCAAGTAATGATTTCTTGTTAAATAATAATCCTTTCTTTACACACTGTTATACAGCTCCCAGTAACTAATAATAGTCCTTAATAAACAATTATATGTCTTCAAGTAACTATTCTTACAGAGATAACTTGTAGTTAAATGTTATCAAGTATCCTATCGAATACAAATAATCTTTAAACAGATCTTTTTCACCCACTGAAGGGACCTAAATAGGTACTACTACTCTGGGTCAGAGTGAACCTGGGAGTAATAGCCATAAAAGATTAATCGACGTTTCTGAGATCTCCAGAACTGAAGTCCCACCATCGGATGCAGTTTAGTACCCAGGATAACCCTTTTTTGCGAGGTGGGGATCATACCCCGCTGCAGCGTCTTCTATGCCCAGCTGACAGGGTTAAAAAGTATTGAGATTCACTTTTGAATTTTAAATTGAAAAGTTGATAATTGGCTGAAAATGGGAAATGTCATTTTTTGGTAATTTATAATGTGACTAAATTTCAACTTCTTACTCAAAGTAAAATCTCAAAGCAAAATTTTATTTTGGGGGACTTATGTACCTACACGATTAATAAAATAGAATTAACAGATGATCGGGAATTATTTATGGCAATTAAATAATGTCTTAGCATCTAAGAATCTCTCGTTAGAGAAGTAGCATTTTCTTTTTAATAAACTCTATTTTTTCTTGGTCAAACTAAGCTTACCTACGCCTGCTTCATGCCTTAGATTGGGTGCATTTTTTACAGGTGGTAGGGAAATGTTGTCAAGGGTCTCGAATGCTGATTTTCCAAGCAGGCAAAATCTCTTGTTAAGGAAGATTACCGCAACACAGTCTTCCTACTATTTGTCTGCTTCATTTGCCTTGTGCTAGACTAAGGTAAGCTTAGTATATATCTACTCTTGCTTGCTGGTTGAAATAGTCGCATATTTCTCACCGGTAACTGCGATCAGGTTTTGAGCCCAGGTAAGCTGAGCTTAGTAAATATATACAGTAGATGCTTTTTCTTTATTATTTTTTTATAATTTTGTTTCTTTTTCTGTTTTTTAATTTTTTTTTTTTTTTTTTTAGTTATTATTTTAATTTTACGGTTAGAATTTCCCTCCCTTCCTTTTCCTCGATCGAATTTTTTTATGCCTGAGTGCGGCTTGGTGTTTATAGTTGCTCCTGCCAAACGTGGCTCATTGTTTCAATGCCGTACTCTCTTCCGCAGGGTCCCAAACACGGCACATGTTGTAAGGATCCTGTATGTTGTCTGTTTGTCACAGACGCAGTCAGTAGGCAGAATGAAACCAAGGTATGTGAAGTTATATATAACATCCTTTAGTCAAATGATCTCATGTTTGTGAAAAAAAAAAGAAAATCATTTTATATATTGGTAATTAAAAATAAGGCTAATTGACTTATATTTGACTCCGCGGCCATTTTGTTTCAATAATAAAAAGTAAAAAAAAAAAAAAAACAATCGGCGTTTAAAGACGATTTACGTCTCTGATTTTTTTTTTTTTCTGTTGGTTTTCTCTATTTACCTCCATGCATAAAGATTGATGGTAGTAATTTTGTGTATCATCTTTGTTTTTTTCTTTATTCGTCTATTCGTCATCTGGAGATAAGAATTTATGTGTAAACCAGTCGTATATATTCTGGTCGTGCTAAGTGTATTATAATATGGCAGTGAGCAAGTTTATGGAAAAGTGACAAAAATAAAGAGTGAGATACACTCCACCAGCACACATCCTGCGTTTATTTCGTAATAAGACAATATGCACTGTGAATGATTTTTTCTGAAAATGATATCTTGCAATAAAAACAATGAAAAACTTTTTCTAAGTAAATCAACCACTTTATTCAATTTAATGAAATTTCTATTAAACATCCTTGGAATGTTTTCTGTAAAAATTGGACCCCGAAGATATTTTTGATAAGATGTATGCCAGATGAGCAATTACAGTACACTACGCAACACTAATATATATATAGTAGTGTTGCGTAGTGTACTGTAATGTGTAATATATATATATATATATATATATATATATATATATATATATATATATATATATATATATATTTGAGAGATAGGGAGGGGTCGTCGAATAAATACAGTAATTTTTTTTAAGAACCAATTTTTCTTTTAAGATAATTTTTCGATAAATGTAATCTCATTGTTTGGAATTGGTATATAGCAAAAATTGTTTTTTAATCTCGCAAAATATTTCCTTTAAGGCTATTCAAAATGGTGGCAGATCAAACAGAATGAGCCAATATTGAACAAATGTTTTGGCTGTGAAGAAAAAAAACATGTAAAATTTACAGAACAGTCTGTGATGTCTATGGACAAGCATGTTTTACTCATAGAAATATTTACAAATGGGCTAAACAATGGTTTGCTACTTCAAGCCCAAACCAGATAATCTATGGGGTGAAAACACACTGACTCTCCGGTAGAAAACGTTCTGTGTGCAGCAGTCAGTAAAGAAGGTCATACTGACAGTATCTTAGGATATGAAAGGCTCGATTACTATCGATTTCCTTGAAAAAAATTGCAACCATAAACCGTGCTTCATATCGCCAAAGGATTTGCCAAAATTCAACTTATTTATTGAATGACATCCGTAAAGATAGATATATATGCACGTGGCATAATGATTACGGTCGGATCAAATGGACATAGCAACCAGAATTTACTACTTGAACAAAACTGTTTGCATTCACATAGCGCTAATCCACTTGAAAAAAGTATGAATTCAACTATTCTTCCTCCAGTTATGGGTAAACAATAGGACATACTAGAATCTTTACTCTTGATACGGCAACCAGTCTAGGAGAAGGAAAATTCTGAATTCAGACCTGTTAAACACCGCTTAAAAATTGACCTAGTGTTGCATTTTGTTCGTGTCGGAGAGGGTGGTGATATATATGTTTAGTTCGAAGCCTAACCCAAAAAGAAGAGACATAGCTGAACATTTTTATGGTGGCAACTTTCTACCAGTTCTTATAAAACTACAAAAACCAATACAAATTTCTGTCTTAATTTCTGTGCAGTGAGGCCCATACACATTTGAGAGGTGTGTAACAAAATTAAAAGTGGATAAAACGAAAACCCAAGCCGTCATAACGAATCCTCAAAATAAAGTTATGACACCCAAAGAAATTCACAAGGACATAGTACAGATACTTGCTGAGGAATACTGTATATACAACAATGAAGAAGTGGGCAGCAGTATTCAAACTGATCAGTGATAGCACAGAAGATTACTCTCTGTCAGGTCGTCCAAAACCCTCAACGAGTAGATGCCATTCAACAGTATTTTGAATGGCAGACGTCTTACTGTCCAGCAGATAGCATTAGTTCTGGTTTGGTCCACACTGTTTTAATTAAAAATCTTGTGGATGAGTTAGCTGTCCGCAGGATGTACCCAAAGAATACTGACGCCAAAGAAAAACCTGAAAAAGGACGACATTTCCGGAACATTTCTGACGCACACCACCCAGGCTAATCCTAAGAATTTCGAACGCAGATTTGTCACTGAAAATGAAACCTGCATTCACCACTTTGAAATTGAAGGAAAAATTCAAAGCAAAAAGAGCAGTGTGGTTCTCCACTCCAAAGAAGTTCAAGCAGTTAGCGTCGGTTTGCAAGGTGATGGCTTCTGGGTGGGGGGGTCTGAAGATCGTAATTATCATAGGCTACCTGTAAAAGGAAAAAAAACTGTTAATGGACAGTATTATGTATCAGAATTAAGACAACTGAAGGAAAGAGTCAAACCGAAACGCAGCAGGAAGCTAAGAGGAGGAGCACTCTTCCTCAAGGATTCACACAGTTTAGGTTGCGGTAGCTAAGGCGGCCAACTGCGGCTTTGAATCACAACCCCACCTCCCTTGCTCACCAGACTAAGTGTCATTTGACTTCTTCCTGTTTCCTAAACTCAAATCCCAACTGCGTGATCACCATCTTAGAAACAATGATGAGGTCATATTTACTTTGGAGGAGTTTTAGAAGAACTAAGTTACCATTCCGTGATGGCATTTCCATGTTTGAGTATTGTTTGAGCAAGTGTATTGATGTCAAGTGGGTCTATATAGAAAAATAGTGAAAAACTGGCTTGTTTCGCCGACTTCTTGTAGGTGAGGCTTAGGACTTCATGAACGACTCTTTATATATATATATATATATATATATATATGGTTTTACACCTGCTTTACCATAAAAAGTATCGACCACTTTTTTACACTTATTTCATTTCTTATATATAAAGAACGTATATAAAACCTAAAATATTCCAATCATGAATTTTTTAAGCTACTTACTCAAAGTTTCATGTCGAGCAGAAAATTATCAGCTGAAAGAGAAAAAAGTGACTAATCAAACATATTTATTGTTTGTGGTATTTTTTCGTTTGGTCCAATGACACTCATACCGAAAATCATATATATGTGTTGGTGTGCGCGCACGCGCGTGTGTGTAGTGAGAGAGTGAGAGAAAAATTAAACCAGTATAAATAGAGGAAAATATATTAATTAGTCAGATGGTAAATGATACAGGATAGATTTATTAATTTGTTTACTGTCAGATATCAATTCACTTTTTTTCATCAGCATCTTATTTTCGACATATTCCAGGATACGTATTTTTTTTTCTTTTTGCAGCTATTGTCGTCTTTTATCTACACTTGAGCTTTTTCCAAATGTCCTAATTTTATGGGAGATTTGTCTGTTGCATCTCTTAACTGCTGTATATGTTTAAGTAATGTGATACTTTGGGAGAATTTTCCGTTGGTAAAGCTGTAGTTGTATTTATACCATCTATTTTTTCGATTCAGTTCAGTGGCATCGATGTATATTTTTCATCATTATTGTTGGCTTTTTCTTTTATGACATTGACTTTATATATCATGACCTCTTACCCGACGTAGACAGGTACTTCAACTAGTATGTCTATATTTGTTATGAGTTCAAGTCAAAGTGATTATTTTAAATACATTGAAATGGAAGAATTAAACTTTTAGGAATTTTATTTTGATCCTTTCTTTCATAATGTGAATTTAAGTAAATCTTTGTGAAATACTTTGTACAAAGTAAACTTTTAAGATGTTAAACACATTAGAAGAAAGCTATAACAGCAGAAAAACTTGTCAAGCTATCACAGTGCCCAACACACGAAAGTTGAAATGAAAGAAAAGCGTGGAGCAAAATTACAAAACTAAAACAGTTTAAGATATAAAACAACTTAAGATTCGAAGTTTCATTAAGTCAATCGTCAAGTGAGCTGCTTTTAACGACTTTTTTTTCTATCGTCAGGTGAGCTGCTCTTGACTATGTCTGAATACTACTCATAAATATATATATATATATATACAGTGTGTGTGTGTGTTCTTCCTTATTTTTCTAGCGGTACTCCACATGTCTTATTCATTGGATGGTTTGTGAGATGGAACGTAGAAACATTTTCTGATGGACTCCAGCATAAGGACGTGCCAATCAGCATAGTCTTACATACATCAGCTCTGTGCAGACGCTGGATGCAGTCTAGAAGATCTGCAAGGAGGAGCGATAGAGGATAGTGATGGATGGCTTAAGAGAGTCGGGTATCTCCGTACTTTCAGTTGGCCTTAATGATATATATATCATTATCAAGAGCTCTAATATCGATGATGAAACACTTATGTCACAAGATAATTTTCTTTTCATTATTTGATTCATTCAGCCGCTGAACAACACGGCAGTTGCCATAGTGACTTTTTGACACCGACTCCAATCTTTCATTCATTGTTTGGACCCCTCAGTACAGACTCCTGGGCAAAAAGAAAATGTCATATCCAACCCACTAAAATAAACAAATAAATGGGTCAAACCTAAGATGGCAGAATATTAAGCTTCTAAACCTCATAAGTCAAAATAACATTGAAAGCTATCACGTCGGTAATGTTGCCAGAAACCACATAACTAATTCAGGTCGGCTATAGCTCTTCTGAAATTTACAAGTCTCTGAAGTCGAAGAAATTGTGTATTTCCCTCTCAGTTATTTGGTAATTTGTTTATGCTTTTAGTCTGTTACAAAAAAAAATCCCAAAGTGTTTTATGCAAAGTTTAACACCATGGTTGTCAAAAATTGAAATGAAAAAATCCAAAAACTACCAAGAAAATTAGAATTTCCCAGGAAAGAAAATACTTCAAGAACAATAATCAGAAGATTAGTTTATGTAAGTTTTGTGTCAAGGGGTATTAAAAAGCCATTGCTGTCTCAAATAAAAACCAAAGACAGAATCAAGTTCTTGACAAAATATTTAAAAAATTGACTCAGAGTTATTTGGCAGAGTTGCGAGGAGAGATTAATCAAAATTCCAGTTACATGGTATTCTTCAAGACTGTTATCTTTGAAGATCTGAAGAGAAACATAATAGTGAATTCAAAACAGTTAAGCATCGACCAAGAGGTGTAAAGTTTTCATCTTCACAGCGACAAGTTATTGCTTTGGAGTACAAGAATATATTACGGAAAAGCTTACTTTACCAAAATTTAAAATTTTCTCAAGACGAGCAATCAGAAGTTATTTTTCGATAAGACAATACTCCTGCTCCCTCATCAAGACTAAAAAACAGTCGACTTGATAATAACTTCACTCATATTTTATCCTCGTTCGAGTTCAGATTTAAAATTTATTCATGATATATAGACTCTTTATAAACAAATCAGAAAACATTTTCTTTGTATTCATCAACTTTTTGATACCATCTATAATTAATAACTGTAGGACCTTTACTCTGTGTTCTTTTATTAAATTTTCTGTTCAAGTTTCATGGATGACTCAATGGCCATCTATTTTGTCCAGTGGTCTGCATCTTCTTTTTTTACTCTTGCTTGTTCAGTAAGGAACTTCAATTTTCCTTAATAGCTTTTAAGGTTTGGTTTGGTTTCTTTGTTTAATGACATATAAACCTTTGTAGGTTATTTAATGCCTAAGCCATTGTCCAAGAAGAACAGTAGTAGTACTTAAATAGTACCACTACTGGAAGGATAAGAGGGGTTAATGCCTTTCCCACTGGTATTTGCCCGAAAGTGAACGTAATAGCGCGACTGGAGTACGAATTCACGTACTACGATTCCGCAGTCCATCGCTTTAACCATTACACCACGAGGACACCCCCTTAATAGCTTTTAAATACACCATAACATAAAACCTTATAAAATAACATTCTGGTTGTTCTTCTTGAAGTGTCTTCTGGGAAATTATCAGAATTTCAATTCTCTTGATAGATCCTGAGTTTTTGAAAACTGTAAAATTCAGCAAGTAATGATCCCTGAATGATAATAAGAGTTTCGGCTTTTATTTCTGGCAATATTTTTCAAGGATTAACTAATTTTCAAATAACTAAGAGTGAAATGTAATTTTTGTGTCTTGTAAATTTCAGATCCCCTCGATCTGTATCAGTTTATATGCTTTTCTGTCAATAGCACTCGCATTATATTTGGATTTACTGTTGGACCCACAACTCTAATAATCTTGGTTCCATTTACGAGATGGCTGATGCTTAATATTTTGATATTTTACATTTTTCTACTTTTATTTATTTATTTTTATTATAGGCATTTTTTTAATATTGGATTTTTTTTCCCCAGGCGTGTGTATTAAGGGATCCAAATAATGAATGAGATTGGAGTAGGTGTCAAAATGTCGCCATTAAGCTAAAGATCTTCTTTGATGTAATTGTGATTTCTGGCTTTATTCAAAATGTTGGCTGGAGGTAGAATGAAAAATCGAACAAGAGATTCATTTTCTTTTTCTGTCAAACAAAAAACCCATTTCATCATACCAGCTTCTACCTCAAAGAATGGCGCCAAAACACGAAAAAAAAAAACTCCGCTTCTTTAACTCATGCTGCTCCTGTTTACACTGCCAATTATAGCTTTATAGTTACTTTTTGTATATTTCCCTAATTTACACTGTATAATCCGGATTTATGCTTCAGTCCCGTGTCTAGATTATAAACTTTGATTTCATTCGACCATATGTAATAAGTAACGTTTTTAGAACAGACCAATTTGAATACACCTCCACATTTTCCTGGTTCTCGATCAAGGATAAGTGTCTGATGCCACTTCCTTCGGTTATATTCTTGTCTTCCAACACGTAACAACAAAAAAAGTACGAAGTAAGTATGGTCCTGGAGATATCAATCCTGTATCAGCAGCACCTCCCACATGACACCAAAAGTGTTAGAGGTTTGTCACCTGCGTCACACAGTTTGTCAAAATCAGGCTTGTGTCAGACCATAGGACACTCGTCAAACTTACCACGTGGTAATGTAGTTAAATAACCAGTACCATGATCTATGGACTCCCAATGATATATGCATGTATTTACCAACCAGACGGGCAGAATATGACACAAGGTCAATTTTTAAACGGTATTTAGCGGGTTGAATTCAGAGTTTCCCTTCTTATAGACTGGCTGCCAAACCAACGCTGAAAAACCCAGTCTACCCAACAAATTACCCATAGCTGGAGGAAGAATAATTGGATTCATACCTTTCCTGAGGATATTAGTACGTGAAATGCAATCAGTTTCGTCCAAGATTTGAACTCGTGTCACCGTGTCTATTTCCAACGATGATAACCATTACACTACGGGCGCCTCTATGATTATTACAACATAATGATACATATACAGTGTAATCAGGATATAAGAGAGTTGTCGGGACTGGAAAATAAGTCTCTTATATCCGGGTTACAATGTGCATAAGTCATTTGAGTAAATTACATGATTGGATTTTATTTGATCACGTGCAAAGCTGACATGTTCTTTTGAACACACTTCTTTTAGCCATATGTATGCTTATTTTGTCTGAAACATATATATCATGTGATCAGATTATATGCTCTGCTTTGGACCAGGTACAAAAATGGGGGGATGTCCTCGTGGTGTAATGGTTAAAGCGATTGACTGCAGAATCGTAGTAAGCGAGTTCGTACTCCAGTCCCGCTATTACGTTCACTTTCGGGCAAATACCCTTGGGAAAGGTATGAACCCCCCTTATCCTCCCAGCTATTTGTTAAATAGTACCACGACTGTTCTTCTAGGAGAATAGCTTTGGCATTAGATAACCTACAATGGTTGATATGCCATTAAATAAAGAAACCAAACCAAACCAGGTACAAAAATGACTTGTCCTTCTCAACATAATCACTCTGTTAAAATAATTTCAGACATAGACAAATGTATACAAAATTTATATTTTTAATTAATAATATTTAATAAATAAATAATGAAATAACTGGCTTGAAATAAAATATACATTCATCCAAAACTATGTATATAAGAGATATGAAGAAGAATAAAAATGTGTTTGTCTTGAGGCTGTGATAATTGCGTCTTTCCTATCGAGGCCAGTGATTGATGACTGACTCAATATAACAAAACAAACCAACCAAGATTCATAACTGACGTTTTTTGCAGACATTTAGAGGATCAATGCAGAACAATATTCCTATCCTTGTTCTCTCTCTCTCTCTCTCTCTCTCTCTCTGCCCTACTAAGTAAATATAATGGCTAAACAAATCCTTTAAAAGCCGAAAATGCAACCTTGGTCGAAAAAATTTGCATTGCAATGTAACAATGGCACTAAACATTTGAAAGAAACATTCTGATCTTCATATTTTTATAAATGGCCTCTCAGTTTCCGTCGAGCAAAGGTTTATTCTTAGAATTTAACACATTCACTAATATCTTTGAACCCTTGCATCGATGCTTTTGTTAGAGTTTCCATTGAAATTTCAATGTTTATTATCTATTTCGCAAGATATTTTCAACACGTTCCCTGTTACCTGATACATTCTAAACAAAATCATAGATACCAGAGACATACTGTAAAATATCAAAGCGTTATGAATACAGGTATTAGAAAACCACAGAAAATACTAAAACAATGTATATACTTACCTGATCAAAAAGAAAAAGATTTGCCAAGCCTAAAATGAGAAAATATTAAGTTTTAATAGTCTTAACCTCATAAAATTAGTAGTTTTGTCGGCGGGTTTTAGTATATGCTGACTGTTCCCCTTGCTGAGTAGTACGAAGCCCATCCAAAAAATGTTTGCCTGGGCTATGATATTAAACTGTATCTGATGGCTGAGACTTCAATTCTAGAGATCAAAGGAGTAGGGATTACTTCTTTACGGCCATTACACTGTGACCGGAAGTAGCAGTGCTTGTTAGGGTCGTATATATGGGTAAAGTAGATCTGTTTGAAAATTATTTGTATTTGATTGGAACATGTACAAAACAAAACTCTTATGAAACAACAACAACAAAAAATGTGGGTATGAACGTACAATGAACGTGATTCTTTAAACAATAGGTATAAAAATAATCCTAGATGGATTGACATGTCGATAAAATTAATCAATTAATCAAATAATTAGTCTGAAAATAAACAAGGATGATTATTCACTGTTCCCCTGTTGCAATTAAAAGTTCTTGAAAAGTCTACTTACGTTTTGTTTTAATACATAAAATTATTCAACTTTAAGGTTTGTGTCCTAATCAGTTTGTTTTGTTTTTGTTTTTTTATTACTTTTTATTGGGGAAAAAATGTTTTTTGTTTTGGTTTGTTTTAGATTTTTTCTCTCCAGATTGAGTTTTTGCATCATTGTTATTGTTGCTTTGTTTTTTAAATAAAAACACGGCTCTACAAATACAGGAAAAAATAATAACACAGACGATTTTTTAGCCAGATGGTGGTTGATTCTTGGAACAAACTACTGTCATCGGTGGTATATACTCGCTCATTAAACTTTTTTTTGATCGAAGTTGAATGAATCTGGGATAATCATATATACTCAACAAAAATGCAACTATCATTTCTACCACAAGATATATAGAAAAAAAATGACAACAACGATCTCCAACTACCAAGTCTTCTGACCAAATACATCCACCTGAAGAAGATAAAATTATTATTATTATTATAATTCACTCATTAGATCTTTTCACATCAGCGTTAGCCGATGGTTTTTCACTGGGGTCTGAGTGACAGCAAGTCTCCTCAAGTCGCCAGGACTCTTCTCTGAATTCTGGCCGTTCTCAATAATGCTGTCGTTTAGATGGTCTCCACCCGCCCGCCAACTTCCAACTCCTCCAGTCCCTTTAGTAATCCTTTAGTTACTGTTCCAAACGCACCAATTACAATTGGTAAATTATTATTATTATTATTATTATTATTATTATTATTATTATTATTATTATTATTATTATCGGGAGTAATTACGGCTACGTCGCTACTTATATTAGCTTAAATAAAACCGTGGATTTGACACATGTGTGTAAGGAGTAACACATAACCAGTCATAAGACGTATATATGCTTTGTGTGACTATAAACACATAAGGCTGACATTTTTATACATATTTTCAAGCTTGTTACTTACTGTTTACCAAGAAAATTGCCGTTACACAATCTTTCTACTCGTATTCCTCCATTTTGACTTCTTCCTAAATCGGTTAAGTTTATAAAACATCAAGAAAGTTGCCTTTAGAATATAATTTATACCAGGTAAAAAGCCATTCAACTTCCATCTAATTGAGAATTCCATATTTTCCTGTGGCCTATCTATCGGCTGAATCTCTACAAATAAAACCAGCAAATCGCGTCTTTGTGTGGACGGAGAAGTAGATGGACTCTAGGTGCTGAAAATTAGTCAATACGTGTAATTTGACTTGAGGATTAACACAGAATAGATACTGCTCATGTCTATAGTCAATAAAGGTTATCCTAGGTCAATTTAGGGTCAAAACTACGATTCCAACCGAGTACGATTGATGAGTTATTCAAGGATGAGATTTACAAAAACCTGCTTCTTCCTTCGATTGAAAGACTGCTAATGTTTATCCCCAAAACATTATGAAGATAATAATTTTATCATGTATATTTATATATATATATATATATATATCATCATCATCATTATCATTATGTTGCGCTGTTAGCACGGATTCTCTCTCTCTCTCTCTCTCTCTCTCTCTCTCTCTCTCTCTCTCGCCATTCGTCTCTCTCGTCCATCCCTTCTAGCAGGTCTTCTAGCCTATATCATGTGTCTGTAAAGAACTATAGATAAGTTCTTATTGGTCGGCCAACATTTGCAAGTCCTTGTGAAGGGGTCTATAGGAGAACGTTACTTATGAGCTCGTCCTTACCTCTCCAGTTGTATCTCGGATGTCTTGTTCCTCTTATTTGAATGGTTTTAGAGATCGAAGGTAGGTGGCTGTACATCTACTGTTTTGTGGCATTTTGCTTCCGAGATTTGTTTGATATAGTTCGTAGCATTCTTGTGCAATTCTCGTCTCGCTTTTTCTCTCTGCATTTTGCGAGTGAATCCATTAATAGAATTGGCTCAACCACTGTTTGGAAAAAAATGCGTTTGATTTTATCGGATAAGTCTGACTTCCGTGTGATCGATAACCTATCGATAGCTGTCCATGCCTTCACTAGTCTCACAATGATGTCATTTTTAGTAGATAAGACGCTGCTTCTGAGGTAGGTGAACTTATCCACTGATTTCAAACTACCATTTAGTGTGGAGATAACCTAAAATAAACAATTACCTCACTTCTTCATGTCAGTTTCATTTGTTAAAGTTCCATGTATTATAAAATAGTCAGAGGAAGCCAACATGAGGAAATGTCACGACTGTTTCTTTAAGGTTTCATCCTGCTCTGCTTGTCAGTATTTGAGCACTTTCTTGATTTAAGAAAAGTGTTTTTAAACGATTTGCGTTTATTCACACACACACACACTCACACACACACACACCCGTGTGTGGGTGTGTGGACAATATTAAAATGTTAAAATTACTGCTTACTGGTCAACACAAGAGGCCTCCAATAATAGTTACACATCTTTCGACCTCGCCAGGATCTTAAATGTTTTTTTTTCAAGTATACACACTTGATTTATTGGAAAGATTGGTGAAACACAATCTATTTTCTCAATTCTCTCATACATCGTTAATTTTGATTTTCACTGTTTTAAAACTATTACCTAACTTAACTGAGTATTCTCATTTTTATGCACTGGTGAAATCTTATTGGAGAAAAGGTTAGCTGTACCAGTCTTCAATGGGACTACCGTTGTATTATCCCCAATTTGAAATATCATGTTTTTTATGTTCTAGCATACAAAGTATATAGAGTTAGTTTTTCAGTTTTCACGGCTGTTTGTTGGATAAATGTTAAATTCGAGCATACTAGTGCACCTTATAGTGTTTGAACTAAACTTACTAAATAGAGACAACGTCCGGACATGCGTTTATAAAACGTTTTAATCGCTTTAAAACGAGACAAATATTTTCTTCTGGTCGTCCTTCTTTAATCTTCTTTATGGCTGCATATTTCCTTCTTATTCCAGTGCCCAGCGTTCGAACGTAGGAAGTCATCCGGATTTCGAATCCTGATTTTCTAGAATAGATTTATCACTTCATTTGAAATATTGAAACAATACAATCTTTTAGTTTTCTTTCTCCCCATTTGGCTCTATGCCTTTATAATTCAAGCTTATAGTAAATAATGATGTTATTGGGGGGGGAGGGTCCTTTTATTTTTTCCCGTTATCAGACTTGTGCTATTCAAAGTCAAGCAATTGTTTTTCATTGAAAAATATCAAATTCCTTAGTTCTAAAATAGAATTGTTTTTCTCTTTTTCTTTTTTATTATAAATTTATGGGTCCCAAATATTTACAAAATATACAGATTTATATAATATTCAAGTATTCCCTCATACGGACACGTAGATTTATACATAGCTATGTTTATATTCAAAAAAGCGTATACCTGTTAATCATATTCACACACACACACACACACACACACACACATATATATATATATAGTATTACCAGTTTCTATTGTTGACATAGCCGAAATAATATTCCCTGTTTCTTTTCTTTTTTTTTTTCTTTTTTCGTGGATTTATGACGAAAAATTCACACAGATTTTTTCTGATACCACTTTTGTTACCTTTACCATTTGCTTTTTATTTGCTTGCTCTTTGCGGGGGGGGGGTCTGTCTCTGTAAACATTTCTTTTCAAATCTATTTTAACCAATCAGAAAAAATGATGTGACCTTGTTAAAATGCGAACTTAAAAATTCGAACATTCTGGAAACCCCTTATACCTACTCTAAAAACTGATTAAGCTATTATTTATTGTGCTCGTTAGAAAAGACTTAAAATTAAGAAATTGATATTATACATTTTGTAGCATTTTAATTTATTTATTTATTTATTGCCAGTAACGTCAGTTATTAATTTCTAGCGACTGAAAATTACTTTCTTCCTGATTTTTGATTCACAACATAAAGTTAGGGTGGCGAAACTTGGTGAAAAAATGTATCTAAAAATCATGTGATTAAATAATCATATTCCAGTTTTAAGCTCTCATGTTACTAAAAGGATTTTATATCGACTTTAGGTTGAAATATCGAAATAATAGACAATCGGAAGAAAAAAACCATTGTCCCTTTTACAAAGTAAATTATATAACTGAAGATATCTCTTAATGATATAAAAAACAATTTAGAAATATTTGATGTTAGAAGAAAAAATTCTTTACCTGAATTTTATCCAGCTAATGTGGTATCTGATGAACCTTATGACAGATTTTAATAGTCTATCAGTCTACATTCTTGATTTGACTCTTCCTATTTCTAAGTTCACGAACCCAAGGCCCATTATAATTATTTACAAATCTTAACATAGATGTGGCACAAGGCCAGAAGTGTGAAGCACCCACTGAGAATCGAACTCACTACTAATGGATTGCTAATCTAATTTGCAAACCATTATACTATGTTAAGTAAATATGTCCTGTTTTATAGTTACTATATTCAGCTTAGTGGAGGCACAATGTGAGACGTGTGTGGTGCCAAATGAAAATCGAACTCACTACTAATGGTCTGCTAATCTATCTTGCGAACCCTTTTTACCACATGAGATTCTCAGGGTCCATTATAACAACAATAATTTATATCTATGATGCTAAGATCTTTTACAATACTCTCAATAAAATAGAACAGATATTATTGAGATAATTTTCGATTAGTTGATTTTGCGGCATTTAAACACTTACGGTAACCAATTTTATACACGATAAAAATGTATCCACATAGTCATTTTTAAACTGGTAAACACTTCGTTATCTCAAACAGATCAAGTTGACCCATAGATGGGACCTAAACAGTTACAACTACTTCTAGTGAGATTAGACCCCAAGGATTAATGGTAATGAAGGTACTGACTACACTCTCTCTAAAGGTTCATTGGATACAATAAGTGTGTGTTATACCGATGACGTTATTTGTTCGTAAGATTCATTTATTATTCTTATTTTTGCGTCGACACATGTGCACTCCTCCTTTTGTTATTGCGAATGAAAGAAAGATGTTTATTTATTCATCTTTGTTCGTCATATGTTGTTCTCCAGACCCAACTGAGCTACAGCAGCCCAATATTCAGTCGCCCACCTGTTCCCACTGACATATATTCATTAATCTAATCACGTGATATCGTTTATGACAAGCGAATACTTTCAGATCCGATCGAAAGGATGTAGGCGAGCGCCGACACGCATCATTTGCTTTATGACATTATGATAGAAAATCGATGTAAATAAATTACATGGTTGCTAATACGTACTTGTGTGGGTGGCTTATTGAGACACACTAACAAAATTCAATATTTTATTCATAGTCTTCCAAGTATGTATTTACCCAACCCCTCCGCACGAGCTGGACGTGACACAAGGCCATTTTAACCGGAATACAAATGGTTTGAATTCAGTTTTTCTTTGGGTAGTGTTTGTTGAATCCTTCGCATATATAATGTGGATGATCTAAAACAAAAGATAACAAAAAATTAAAGCAATTAGTAGAGATGAACTTTATCAAGTTGTTCAGAATTTAATTATCAGTTATTGTTGAACAAAATGGCAGATCTATCATGCAAGTCATGCAATTTTAATCAACACCATTTATAGAGGTTTATATTTTTGCATTTGGTTTTATTGTATTTTTTCTCATAAATTCTTTGGGTTTCTTAAAGACAGAAGTTAATTTATGTATATATATATATATATATAAAAGGAGAAGAAAATCGCCCAATTTCTTGACCATTAGGTAAATGTTGGTGATTAAGCCTACATATGGCGTTAGCCTAAATTATATTACCTTCCTCAACGAGGTATGAAACTAAATCACGTGACTAAGTGACAAAGTATTTTGCTTCATAATGACTTCTTGGAACTAGTTCTGATTTTTTATTTAACAGTGATTTTTTTTTAGTGTGTGTGTGTGTGTGTGTGTAAAATCGACAACCGATGATCAAATTCTTTTTTTAATTTCCACTGACTGGTTGGGATTTTATCTTTTAATATAAAATCTCTTATTAAACCTGACTGATATAATAAAAATAAATGTAGTGAGTTATTTATCTTATTTTATTTTATTCTATTATTTATTCATGTATTTATGTTGCAGGTGGACGATATTTTTAGTGTGTATGTAAGTGTTATGAATAAACCATTTTGGGTAAATAATGCTTCCTATTATCAAATGTTTGATGATTTTTCTTCTGCTGCAAAAAATTATGTGTACATTTCTTTGTACAGGTCTTCAATTGTTTTTCTTTGTTTTGGTTTTTTTTGGGGGGGGGGTTGTTTTGTTTTGTTTTTTCGTTGTTTGTTTTTTGTTATTGTTTTTTCGAGAAATGCTTTTTATTTTTTTAATTAATTCAAGAGATTTATTTTAAACTGCATAAACTCAATAATAAGACTCAAATAATTATTACATTTTTTGATTTCCATACATAAAAAGTGAGTTATTGACGATAGGATGCCGAAGTAATGTAACAAAAATTATCAATTAACGGCAATAGTTTACGTTTTAACAGAGAAAAGAAAAAATCTAAGGATATTTTTAATTTGCTTTAAATATAAATAAGTAAGTAAAGTTGGCGACTGTAGTCGAGGGCGACCAGAAGGCTCTCTTTTCAATAGCGTCTACACCAAGGTGTAGGGGAGGGCGCTACTCCTTTCCCTGGATTGCTCCACTTTACCCTTGATACGTACCTTATATTGCTGAGTGTTAAGCAAGGAGGTATCGAGTGCCATTTTTAAAGTCTTTGGTATGGCACGACCTGGGATTGAACCCCGGTCTCCCGAACCATTGGGGAACACTCTACCCACTAGGCCAATGAGCCGTTCAAAAATATAGACTGCTGTAATTGCAGTTTCAGACATAAATTACGCGTTTTTTGGTGTATATATATATATATATATATATATATATAATCCGAGGAGGAAAGCAAAGGGGTAGGAGTATCCAATTGGAGTGCTCAATGTCAACGTCTATCAAGGATTTTTTTTCGAATGCCATTCTCTCCGGAAGCAATATAAGAAAACCCAAATAAAAGCTTTCTTTCGTCTACATCTGATGACGATGGTTTCACAACCAGAAATAAATTCATAATGACACCAAGGAAAAGATTTTTTTTAAATTTTTATACAAAAAGATATATATATATATCCAGCCGAAATTATTACGGGTGAAGACTACACTGATGATCTAGTGCTTTTCGCAAATACACCAGCACATGGCGAATCTCTACTGTAGATTCTGGGGCAAGCAGCAAGAGACAGTGGCTTCTACGTGAAATCAGATAAAAATTAGTGCATGTGTCTTAAACGAGATGGTGCCATCTCCACATCAAATGGTAAACCACTGAAATTAGACAAGTTCACGTACTTAGGTGGCAATATCTCATCTACAGAAAGCGATATCAACATACACACAGGAAAGACTTGGACTGCAACCTACAGCTTATTGATCATATTGAAATTTGATCTCTCAGACAAAATAAAATGGGATGTTTTCACACCAGTAGTCCACTGTATGCCTACCCAACCTTGAAGCACAAGGAAGAAAAGCTAGATGGGAACTGCACAAGAATACTGCGTGCTTTTTTGAACAAATTCTGGAAGTAGCACCAACAAACTAACAACTGTATGACCATTTGCCTTCAATCTTACAAATCATCCTAGATGAACAAGATATGCGGGGCACTGCTGGAGAATCATGGACTCTTGCACATGAACACACGCATGTTAGCCAACCATCAAAACTTACATTCTTCAGCTCTGTTCAGACACTGGATACAGTCGAGAAGACCTACCTAGATCTATGGTTGATAGTAGCAGATCACAAGAGATAGTGAGTCAACGAAATCCGTGCTCGCAGTATTTCTTGTTATATATATATATATATATATATATATATATATATATATATATATATATATATATATATATACTGTTCGGCTATAAATGAGCAGACCTTATGTTGTGTCACGACACCAAATAGACATTCGTACCACCACGGCACCGAATAGACAAGTGTAACAGCATGGTTCTAAAGTATATATGAGTGTAGTACTACTCCTTAAGTTTCAGACGGACCCCCGTTGTAATGTCATCAAGAGAAGAAGTAACGAGCACGCAAAACACCGTCCGTTGGTTCGTTGAGACAAAAGTTTATTTGCTACAGCCCTTCATTCGTTGTCGTCGAAAAGAGAGAAAGTGGGTAGGAACTAAGTCCACTGCTTTAGATAGAGAGGAATAAATCGTCGTGGGACGAGAAAGGCAGACACAGACCTTGACATTATTCTTCGTGGCCGATTTGGGATTCCTTCGCGGAGCTCACCCAAAATTTTCGGCCTGTCCTCACATCTCAGCGTTTCGACTCGAACTAACTTTCTTTTCCTGTTTTCTATCCCAGGTTCACTTTAACGGCTTCTCTGATTTTTAGCAGCCAATCACAGCCGTTGGCTAATTCGATGCTGATACATTTCTATTTTAAACTTGGGTGTCTGCTGCTATCCTGAATTAGATTTGGGGAACCTCCCGTTCACTTTCCTATTCGCTTCACCTTTATCATCAGGCCCCCACTCTCTCACTCTCACTCTCTCTCTCTCTCTCTCTCTCTCTCATATATATGTCCCTCTTTTTTCATTATGTCCTGGATGACCTCTAAATCTAGCTAGAAAACAACTTACAATTAAAACACTCAACCAGGATCCCTAATTACATAACACCCCAACAATCTTTAACAAAATGTTAATTCTTTTCTAAACCAATGACACCAGTATTTTGTTCTTTCTAGTGGAACATAAAATCAAAACGAATATAATTAGGTGCTTGTGGTTACCAGACATTTGAACATTAAAACCCCCCATCAAAAATATTTGTATGTGTATCAGTTCGAAAATAACTAAAACCCTTATACATATTTATGTAATTTTATTTTTAGTTAGAGAGTTGTGTATTTCAATTTTACTTTTGATTACTATTCATATTCGATAGGGACTGTCCGAATGTTTAACGATTCTTTTGTTCGTTAATGTCTTTTTTTTTATCTTCTTTATTCCCAATTTTTTACTCGGCGTCAATATGCGCGTACTGTCTTCTCAGTTTTATATATAAAAATATTAAAGCCAAATAATTTTTTATTTAATCATCATGTAAAAACCATCATCATATTTAGACTCAATTCAGAAAAAAACAAAACGTTTTATCAAGGGAGAAAAAAAAACAATAAAAATTCATTTGAGTCTTTTGAGTCGAGTTTTATGCATTCTAATATATATATATTGAATTAAATTAAAGAATAGAATGCATTTTTGAGATAAAAAAAGAAACAGAAGACTTAATATTGGATATTAAAATAACAATTTATATTAGTGCGAACCGTTTACCCATGGTAAGATCTATTGTATTTGAATATTCAGCTACAAGAACTAAAAACACATCATAATGGGTTTTGAAATGTTGGCATAATTCAGATTTTTATGTTGGAAAAAAATCTAAATGTTGATATAAATAATTTGCGAGAGGCAGATGACTGAGATCGTTTAACAAGATAGCTCGATGTATTGATAGATAGCTGAACAGGAGGAAATAGTTGAGCCGTATAAAACAGATAAAGGAGCAAACTTAGATAGACGATGAGATAGATAAACTAGCTGAGACAAATATATATATATATATATATAAAGAGAAGTATTCAAATGTCGAAAATAAACATTTCCGACGCTTTTTAATTATCATTCGGTATAATTGATGTAATTGATGGTCTGAGGAATAGAAACAGAAAGATTAATTGAATACGACAAATTAATAGGGAGAAGGGTCGTCGGAAATAATGAAAATAAACAACTAGCAATATATAAAAAGATAAAATATGTAACATACACGGCGAAAGAAGAAAAGGTGCAATACCAGAGAGAGAGAGAGAGAGAGAGAGAGAGAGAGATTAAACGATGATGTAAACGTATAAGGCAGAATTCACGGTATAAATAAAACGAAAGCGAGGCTGGAGGTCGTATGTATGTAATAAATGAATGAATGGATTGAGACAGGGATGCTTAACGGGGACAAACCGATTTGGCAACGAAAAGATTAATAGCAACACAACTAGTTGTAATTTCAAGAGTAGGAGGTATGTATAAAGGAAGAAAGGAAAGGATGATAGTGTAGATCAATCAATCAGTGTTGGGCAGAATCGATGCTGGTGGACATTCATTGATCTCGCGTAGGTCGAAGAGTACTGACGAGAGAAACTAAGTCAGGTACAGTCAGAGAGAATTAAAGTATACTAGCAAGTTATTCGGAGATATACGAGTTACCATGACATTCAAGATCATCATTAACTATTGTCGGTCATATTCTCTTTCGTCTGATTTATTTCAACTAAAGGTGGCTGAAAATCGATTTTAAAATCCCCAAATTAAAATAGATATAATTAAATGAAATTATTTAATGGTCTGTGTATTGCATATTATACACAAGGTAAATATGACTTCCTTTTTAATTATATTAAAAGAAACCGTTAGGGGGGGGGCTTCCTTCACCAGGCAGCATCTACCCGAGTCGTTTAAATGGAGTAGAGCCAGGTTTTTTGTCGGATGCTTGAAGTGTCTCTTAAAAGGGAATGCTGACAGAGCTAAGCAATATTGCCAGGCCCACACATTCGCTAAATGTTTGAACCAGCAGCAAGACAAAGTATCTAATACGCTAGTATTTTACTAGCATATACTACTATTTAAATTATTTTAATTATAAATATTTGACTTTACTTGTATATTGTAGTACTTAGAATAAATATTTAATATATATTCTTCCTTAAAGTATTTTACTAGTATTTGAAGTATTTAATATGATACTTGAACACATTCGATCCTGTATCAATAAAATCATCGCGTGTTTTCTCAGTTTAAATATTCATGTTTAACAATATTTTTCGTAAAAGTAATTCATCTTTCAGTGCCCAGACTTTCTTCTTTGTTGAATCGCATAACTTTCACCTTGACATTATAGTGTGTTCGAGTTTTCAAAAATATTATATTGCTAATAAGCTAATTCATTTTTTCTTTTAATTTTCATTTAACTCACCGCCTTTTTTGTCCAAAATGTGTTGCTTTTCTCTGGTTCTTTTCGATAAGAAAAATCAATGAAATCTATTGAGATAGGCTAAATTTTTCCCAGAAAGAAAAAAGTTCATTAATTTAAGTCAAATAGTTGAAAAAGAAATAATTTTCTGCATACGTCCGAATATTTCATGTAGTAGCAATAGCAGATAATTATGGTGTAATCACGGGTCCCAAATGAATGTCTGAAGTGTAGTCAGCGGTGGCTGCAATGTGAGGGCTGGATATTGGATGAGGAGTAAAGAACACAAAATATAACTCGACTTTTCATCGTTTTATTCTTACTCCGTTCAATCAACTCACGTCAACCGTAGCTGTTGTTGTTGTTGTTTTTTTATAATTCTACAGAATGAAATAAAAAGTTACAGAGTGCGGTTTATTGGATGGGAAAGCAGACATTTTCTCCTTTTTTACTCTTCTTTTGTGGACAAATAATTATCAATCTCCTCTTTACTCATAACGCAGACCCTACTTTTGTATTATATGTGTCGCGATATCAAAGCTCTCCACTTTTTAAAGCAATTTATCTAACCCAATGGATAAATTAGGATTAAATTCCTATATCAAAGATGCATTGGAAATAGAAATAAAGATCCAAAATTGGAATTTGCTTAATTTTAGAGATTCTTTCGATGCATCGATTTCAATGGCCTTAAATAAAGGACAAAGTTGAATATTGATTTTTTTCTAATAGCGTCGATAAATACGCAGCTGCTGTCCTCAGAATATCATCACCGGAAACTGCACCCCCACTATTCAAATGATCGTTAAAATTAACTGCTTTCAATTTGTTTTCAAATCCCACATACTTTTACACACAAACAGACAAAAATACGCACATACCTTTATTTAAAAACGAACAGATCCTGGCATTGGCTGTAATTAACTATCTAGAGTGCAAAGTCAACAGTAAACAATCACTGTACCGTTACGATACCAACTAGAACGTTGTATGCTATGGTGTGTCATAATGGACGTTTTTACTACTACTGTACCATAAAGACATTTGCACCACCACGTGTCTAGCACTACACGCCTTAAGTGTCAGTCGGACCTCGTGGTAACCTCCACCTTGATGAAATCAGAAGTGACGAACACATAAAAACACCGTCTTGGTTCGTAAATGCAAAAGTTTATTCGCAACTACACCTCTTAGTAGAGAGAAACTGATTAGGAAAAATGAGTCAGTGGATTTATGATAGGTAGGAACAAACAGTCGCGAGAAAATAGAAAGAAGACCAGACCTTGAATTATCTTTCTCGCTTTCTGTTGTAGTTCTCAAACGTGCTTGCTCGCTGGCTCCGTCTTCATAGCTTTGCAGTCTGAGAGAGCTCTTCGCGGAGCTCACCCAAAGCAGGCGCCGTAATTTTCGGCCGTCTTTATATCATTGTCGCTAGTGTTCAATCCACTTTTCCTGTTTTCTACCCTTCTTCCACTCCACTGCCCCTTCGCTTGAGCTCCCCGCAGCCAATAAGAATCCGGCGCTGATTTACTGCTGATACGTTTCTATTTTCAACCCAGGTGTCCAATGCTATTCCGTCCAAGACATTTCTATTGGTTTCTCCCTTATAGCCTCTCTCTCTCTCTCTCTCTCTCTCTCTCTCTCTCTCTCTTTCAGCTTACCTAGATTATCTTTCTCAAATATGTTTATTCCTTTCCAACGTACCGGGGTCCACTAAAAAATCTAGCTAGGAAGGAATTCACAATCAACCGAAGACCTTTGCTTCCAGTTCGCGAGATTAACTTCTTGTTCAGGAAATGAGATAGTCTTTGATGAATAAGGAGGACACTGCATTTGCACAGCCCTTTCTCTCTCAAAAAAAGAATCAACTGTTCCAAATGTATCTTGACTGGCTTTTTGTTGTTTTTTTTTGTTTTGTTTTTTATTTGTTTTGTTTTATTTTCTTTTTTTAAATTGACACTTGTCTAAACGTTTAAACATCATCACTTCATTATATAAGTTATTTACCTATGCACACGTCTTCCATGAAATTTTTAAATTCGATACTTGTAGATTACCTCTAATATCTTATTTCTGTTTATTTTTTGCATTATTACACTAGAATAATTCGAGACAGAAAATAGGGTCCTTTACGTCTGGATCAATTCTCTTGTCAAGGATTATTGTGTTATAACTGAGAGTTCTTCATTGGTTCAAATTGTTGTTCTCGGCTTTTCTGATGGGAATAAGGTAGAATATGTCTACCCGTAAGAATCCAAGGATTATTTTTAAAATCACTCCCCACGGGATAACATTGAAGTATTATATTAGTAAAAAGTCTGAATTCAAAAAAGATAATAAATTTCAAAACTTTTTATACTGTGCTGGGTCAAGGGAGTAATTGTTAACTTGCACAAACCTGTGTTTCACAAAAAGAAATTCGTTTGAAAAGATAGTGGCCTCATTTTTTTAATTGATATTAATTTGTCTAGATATCAACCCTTTATTAGCTATGTTACTTAGATGTGCACATTTCACCGTTGAAGTCTAAAATTTAAAGTTAAAAAATAAAGCTTCAGTCAAGATATCTTTTGATCACAGCTCGTATATTAATTACCAATTTCAATTTAGTCTGGCAAGGTATTCACACAGTTTAATTAAATCTACCACCTGGCGAATTGTATTCAGTGCGCTATCGAATTGTTTTGGCTTGTGTACTAAGTTAGGTAATCATCATACAACCATGTATGTGTGTATATGTATACATATATATATATATATATATATATATATATATGAGTGTGTGTGTGTATACATATATATGTGTGTGTGTGTGTGTGTGTGTGTGTATTTATACATATATATATCCATATTTATATCCTGAGTGTTTTATGGCATATCAATACTTGTGGGTAATTTAATGCCTTATCTTGTTATATATCATCATCATCATGTCGCGCTGGTAGCACGGATATCCCTGACTCTCTCTCTCTCGCCACTCCTCCCTATCGTTCATTGCCCTAGGCAAGTCTTCAGGACAACATCCCGTATCCTCATATAGCTGCTGAATGTATGTTCGTGCTGGTCGTCCTGCTTTTGCACGGCCATGTGTGGAGGTCCATAAGAGTACATCTCTTATGAGTTCGTCCCTGTTTCTCCAGCAGTGTCCTGCATATCTGGTTCGTCTATCTTGAATAGTTTTCGTGATAGGAGGCAGGTGGCCGTACAGTTGGTGTCTTGTGGGGTGTTGCCGCCAGGACTTGTTCAAGATTGCACGCAGCATTCTTGTGTAATTGCCGTCTAGCTTCTTCTCCAGCCGTTTTCCTAGCGTCCATGTAGTGCACCCATATAGCAGTATCGATGTGACCGCTGCCTGGAAGAAACTGCGTTTCATTTTATCGGTTTCCATATTAAATTCATTTCGATTATTCGAGCTCATCAGATGGAATTCAAATGGAGTTTATTTACTTTTTGGTGGGGTATTCACAGTCCTTATTTACTTGATATATATAATCTGTGTGTAATTTGTTAGAAAATAATTTACAGATAAGAGTATTTTAAACGATTTGTTAGAGCGCATTTGTTTGCTTACAGTTAAACTTGGAAAAAATGCCACAGAAAAAACGTATGGAATGCTTCAGACTGCTTTTGGACCATCTTGCAGGAATCGAGCATCAGTTTTTGAGTGTTATAAGAGATTCAAGGAAGGCAGGGAATTTGTGAGGGATGATGAGAAGTGTGGGAGGAGTAAGAAATTCAATAGACCAGAGTTGATTGGCCAAAGGGTGAGGGTTAGGGTTACTATGTTGAGGCTTTAAGGGAGTTCAGGAAGAGATTCCATCGGAAGAGGCCAGCACTCTTCAAATCGGGTCAGTGGTATTTCCACCAGGACAATGCACCAGTCCACAACTCCATCCTTGTCACAGACTATTTAAATAAGATGGGCATCAAGGCAGTTCCTCACCGTCCCTATAGTCCCGACCTTGCTTCCTGTGACTTTTGTTTATTCCCTAAACTCAGAGGCTGTCGTTATGAGACAATTGAGGAGATGAAAGAAGCTGTGACGAAGGTCATTGACACGCTCACACAAGAGGACATCCATGGGGCCTTCCAGAAGTTGTTGAAATGGTACAACAAGTGCATTGCAACCAGAGGAGATTACTTCGAAGGGAACTAGAGTTTCATGTGTGTACTATCCATAAAAGTGCCCATACGAAAAAAGTCTGGAAACTTATTTAATGATCCTCGTGTATATATATACAATATATATATATATATATATATATATATATATATATATATATATATATATATATACGGTTAGGTTAGGTTATTTGGTTTAATGGCATATCAACCCTAAATGTTTGTTTAATGCCAAATCTTGTTTATACATATATCATGATTTTTACGTGAATAGATTGTTAGTGATATTTTTCAAATGTGCCCGAGCTTGTTTATTTACAAACAAATGGTTTCAATTTTTTTAATCAAATACTAATAATTTAATTTGATATTAAAGATTTGTTTGAAGACGGTTAAATGATTTCAAATATTGTTAATGGTGAAACAGCTCTATTTCACCCATAGAAGTGACTCAATCAAATACAACCAAGATGTATCCGAGTTAAATTGGAAATAATGGCTATAAAGGCGTTTGATCGAGAAACAAGGTATTGTAAACCTTAGCAGCGATGGCAGAGTTATTTCTCTCTTATTCTTAAAGATTTCGAAGTGCCCTTTTGGAAAAAGTGGATGCAACGTTTCGGTCATTTCTCAATTAAATTTTTAAAACAGCTTTGCATGATCAAAAAATAAATCATCAGATTCCATTGTCTTCCATATCTATGGAGATATTTCGTTGATACCTCTGTCTTTTCTGGGTTGAAACTTTTTTCTATACTGCACAAGTAAACTGTCCTAGTTTGATATCTAGTTAGCTATTAATAATCTTTTATTGGTTTATCAGTGATTTCAGGAGGATTTCCAAGTAGATCTTAGAAAAGTTCTTTCCACTTTTGAAGACTTTCTTCTTGGCTGGCATCTTTTACATTTGCTTTCGAGGTGCTTTTCTATCACTGACTTCATTTACTTTCTGACTGATTAAACATTATTATCTATCTTCTATTTAATCTATTGATTTGGTCTCGAATTTATTGTAGGATTCTTGTTGGTAAGCGTTAGTTCTCGGGGATTTAAAGTTTTGCACATAGATATTTGTTTGGATTCTTTTATTAAGCAAGAATTTTTTTCATGTTATCTCTTTTTTCACTAACTGTTACTCCCTACCAGGGAGTAACAGTTAGATTTGTCTCTTGATTTGGCTGGTATGTACTCGGCTGTGGCTTCGATATGGACGGTAACTAAATTTCCATATTGTTCATTCGGAGTATGTCTTTCAAATACTCCCTGAAGTGTATCCAACTTGTTTATTACAGTCAGGTACTTTATATTGATTGTTTATATCACTATTGGTAAGTGAGGACCAATTATATCGTGAAGCTTTGTTTTTTTCATCGTCGACTCAGGTGAATCTTTGCTGAGACGATTCTATTATCGGAAGATATTCTTTCAAAAAATATGCCTCCCTTCAATGCGATGTTTATCCATTTCTTGTTAATAAATATGTAAACTAGCTGTGATTTAAAGTTATTTGCGTAGGTGTATGTCCATAGTTTTCTCTTGATTTTTTAAAATTTAGTGTTAAAACATTCAAGGCTCGTCTCTAGAGAAAATTCTACTAGATATTAATCATTTCTGTTTGGTGTGTTGGGTAAAAAATGTATTATTTTTGTCTTTGTCTATATGAGCATTCATGTCTTCGTCGATAATAAGAACATTATCTTTGGGAATGTGTTGGACAAGGGATAAAAGGTTATAAAAGGTGCTGATGTCTATTTTCTCACTGGTATTGATGCGATTGTAGCAACAGTGGGTTGTTGTTTATTGGTGGCCATTAAATGAGGTACACCTCATTCTTGGTTGGATTTTCTCTTCTATTAAGTGATTTAAGCACGAGGACTGAGAAGCATTCATACTCTTTCAATGGCGGCATAGGCGGAGTTTTTTCATGTCCATCCATTGTTGGGATCATGGTATTTTAGTTCAAATTATCAATATTTATATTCCTGCATATTTTGTCTAAATTCTGCTCGACAGCAAATGTTGTAAGTTCAGATAGTTGGTTTATTGTATTTATCAAAAGTTGAAAGCTGTTACGTTAACAGGTGCTTTTGCATCTAAATATGTTTGGTTTGGTTAAAGCTCTGTTGCTGACATTTCGATCGCTGGGACCAGAGCTCCGGCCTCAGCAGAACGCACCCCTTGTTTCCCAGGGTGAAGCGGTTTTGATGTATGGTTTTCATAAGAATCACGGTGATCTTTCAGTGCTATTTTTCTCGTTAGTATACGCCATCCTAATATATGTGTAGTAGTAATTTTCTGACAGAACTTTTTGATCCTGACGGTTTACCTGTCATGATTCAAACGACTGGATCAAATGTGATCATGGCAACCAGTCAATACAACCCATTGATGAGGGGCCACCGTTAGTATCATGTTGTTAAGCTCGGTCCCTTTTGGTTTGACTGAGTCGATGTTCTTCACATTCATCTTTTATTCTCCTTGTATTTAGATCACAGAAGGTGAGAATGTCCTTGATAAAGTCACTGAAGTGATAAGCAGATTGACGGCTAGTGGTTGCATCAAAATAATTCTACAACAAGCAGCTCTTTTTGTTTATATATTCGTGAATACAGCAGTTTTAACCCTTTCAATTACTGCCTAAGTCGAATGACATTGAAAAAGTAACACACTTGTATACGGTCTAGAAATAAATCAAGTCTTTTGTATTTGGAGTCTGGCACATGGTCTTAGATTCAGCTGCGGTAGCAGACTGACTCTTCCTGGAATCTTACTCTTCTGACTTCGATTCTCTTTTTGGACTCTGTCATCAAAGAAAGAGTCCAAAAAGAGAATCGATAAAAAATCCAGTTTATACGGAATTCGATGTCCAGCCAGCGAGGGGATTGGCTAGATATCATATTTGCTCATATTAATGTCAATTTCAATGATCTAATTTTCTTTAAAACAGCTTTTCTGACTTTGGGTATTGGCTAAATATTTTTAATGGTCTGAGGGCTGGATCTGCATACTCAACTCCAGCCAACTTTAATTAGTATCTCTCACCCATACTGGGTCTTATAGCTCCCTTGTTCTCCACTCATTCAACCAGGCACTCCTTCCTAAGCGAGTATGACAGTCTATGTAACGACTCTTATTTGTATAATGCCTAAGTGAAGGGAGTTGCTAAAAATCATCAAACCAATAGTTTCCTATCAGATCGGATAACCAAGATTTCTAATGAAAATAGTTCTGTTTTTCTCTGAAAATCTCAGAAATAAACCAAACAGCCTGTCAAGTCATTTTCTTAATTTTTGTCTCTACGTATTTTCTTGTCTAAAAATATTGAGCCATTAAGCTTCTCTTATTAGACGCTCCAGGGTTTCTTTTTTGCGCGAACATCCTGTCCTTTTCTGATAATTTCATAAATATCCCAGATGCCATGTCTACTTGCGAAAATCATCTTTACCTTTTTGGTCTCAAAGCAATTTCTTTGTGCGAATAATATAAAACAATTAAGATTCTCTCATCAGACCTCCCTGTTCATTTTTAATGCAAAACAAATCTTTTCCCTTTCTGATAATCTCAGAAATAATGTTGTTTTTTTTTTATCCTTTCCTTTCAAGACAAGATTCTTGAAAATGAAATAAAGTTCAACAGTTCGTCCTGTGAATAAAATTTTAACTCTTTATACTTTGGTCTATCAGCATTTAAAAATAGTGCTTGTTATAACATTTCACATCTCAAATTGTGTGGAATATTTTACATTTGGATATGAGAAGAAAAGCTTAATTTTCGAAGAGAGCTAACTTAAAGTCGTTAAAAATATATAATAATAAAACAGTTTAATGAACATATGGTCTTAACTTTTTCATTGTTTTCTTGTTTTTTATTCCACTCAATTTGTTTTTTATTCCAAAACATTTTTATTGAATATATATTATGCATAATATATATTATATATTATCCATAATACACACACACACACACACACACACACACACATATATATGAGAGAGAGAGAGAGAGGGAGAGAGATGAAAATACTAATTCTCTGAAAAAGTTTTGTAAATCAAAAACATTCTCAAAACATTAATTAGATTAAAATAAAAATAGAAAATAAAATGGATTCCTAACTAAACGTTTCAAGAGTCAAGTAATATACAATTCTCAGACGAAGAATATCTTAATTGGTACATGAAACTTTCAACAATGAGGCCTATTTAAAAAAAAAAAATTGGTTTATTGGTTGTGTTTTATGGCTCATCAACCTTTGTAAGTTATTTAATGCCAAATCCTGTTTATACGCGTATATCAAATATATATGATTTGTGAGCGAATAGTATGTAGGAAAATTTTGAAACGAGCCAGACTTTATAAGTTTGCACACTGTTAAATATTTAAAAAATGATTACATATTTCTATTTGACCCATAGATGTGAGCCTATCAAGTACGACCACAGAGTGTACTTGGGAATAATGGCAATGAAAAGGTGCTCTATATTCCTCAAATCTGCAGAAATCAAAGACTCACCATCAGATGGTTTAGTTATATCAGGACAATTCGTTGGAGGTGGTCTTACTCCTCTTAGGAAATGCAGCCTGCGTATTCTATAGCCCCGGCCGATTGGGTTGATATAAAAAGAGGTGATATACCAATTTATATATATATATAAGCTTAAATTCTATTAGGATGGTAGCAAGTGTGGGTTGTTCATGGGTTGCCATTAAATGAGGTACACCTCATTCTTGGTTGGATTTTCTCTTCTATTTAGTGATTTAAAGGCACGAGGACTGGGAAGCATTCATACTCTTTCAATGGCGGCATAAGCGGAGTTTTTTCATGTCCATCCATTATATGATAGTTGTTATTTAATAATTTTTTTCTGATTCTTGTACCAATGCGTAATGAAGGTTGTATATGGTTCCTGATGTTACTAATTGATTACCCTTCTGATTTCTGAACAAGGTCATGGCTACTTTGCTTCAGTAATCTGACAGAAACCGATTCTTTGAACGTGACTTGACCGTAATTCAATGTCGTCATTTACTCAACATGGCTGAGTTTAGAACAAGTCCAGAAATCTGGCGGCACCAAGTGAGAATCGACTCACTAATTATAGCCCACTAGCCTAGCTCGATAACTATAACGTCACATGAGCAGCCCACTGGTTTGGTTTGATGGTTGGAACTTCTGACCTCTTGACCTTCAATCCGATTTTAAAGGCTGAATTATGTGTGTTATACAAACCTTATCCTAAAAGTAGAAAAACATTGATTTGCACGATGAAAATCTGTTATCTCCAGTGATCGGTTTTGCATATGTGTATATATAGTAAGATAGAAGTGTGTGTGTGTGTGTGTGTGTGTGTTATATCTACATCAGGAGTCATATTTGTATCTCTACTTCCTCCTAAAGAGAAAGAAACAAACGAAAACGGTTATCAACAGTGATAAACTAACACCCAATTCAAAGAAACAACTTTTGCCTCTAGCAATTTGGCTCTGAGACACAACAGAGACACTGCGAAATCAATATCATGCAAAACGGCAATTATTTCAAGAAAGGCAACTCTATCTGACGTCAGTGGACCCGATGAAAAGTACCTAATGGGAAACACGAAGAAGGGTGTTAAGGTTATCAGTTCACGATAACTGACGAATAATAAGACACTTTTAGACCCGTCAATTGAGCTGGTATGTTGTTAAAGGTACGCTAATGCTTCATCAGTTCGGTGCATAAGATGGAAATGTACTTACAATCATATTAACATCTTCATTTTGCGCCTGTTCTGGTTGGTTTGACTTTGTGATTAGAGAAACGGACAGGTAGTCGAAGGAAAAAACATTCCTGAAATTCTTCTGGTGTGAGTGACTTTTGTAATCATGAATCAAACTGCAATGTTTAAAATGCAAACTTTTTTCTAAATATTGTAAATTCTTTCATTATGCAACCGGAACCAAGCGAAAACAGCACATCATAGCTCGAAATTTATTTAAGCCATATACTGAGAATTTCAGGATTTACAGAATAAAGTAAATTCCAATCAATTTGAAATTAAGTTATAATTTGAGGCGAAGATTAACGTTTGCGTCTTTTTTACTTCAACATATAACAAAAACTAATCTGAATCGTTCATTCCTTTCGAAATAGGAGAAATATCAAGATGGACTGCTGTTACAAGCGAAACTCAACGAGGCGTTTAGTTTGAATTTAACGGTGTGTGGAAAGGATCCAGCTTTTAAAAACACCGGTAACTTCTGCGAACACTTAGTATATCTGATTGATCAAATTCATTTGATAAACTAAATTTACGTGTGATACTGTCTTCATTCTGCAGTTCAACTCACTTGGTTTGTCTCTCGATTTATTTTATTATACAATAAAAAATCAGTAAAAGCACATTTCCTTCAGAGTAGTACAGAAAAATCTTTACCCCTACCTTTTGTTGTAGGGGGTCCACACGTAAACCCAACAATATTCTTATTTGGGCATGCGCTCACACACACACACACGGATATATACGCATACACACATCCAAAACGACAAAGCCTAAGCAAACCAGTGCGAATAATTACAATTCTTGGAAATTTGCATATTATGTATTGACTACCTGTCTTGTAGTATAACATAGATAATTCTCAAGTAAGATATTGATTTGATATTGATACAAAAGATATAATCATTCACTGAACAACAATAAACAAAACATATTTTCCATGAAACTTTACTAACGATTTTTGACATATTCCAACATTCGCAATAACTTTTACACAAACAGCACTTCTTTTGTTTTGTTTTTTACTTTTCAGTCACATTTTTATCTTTCTTTAAAAAATATATTTCAAAAATAAAACGCTGGGTTGTGTTTCGTTTACAATAAGAACGAAATTTCCCATCACTCAGAAGAGCAACCAAATTTTCGGACCATTAAATATACAGTTTATACAAGAATTCAATACAGCAAATACTTTTTATTATTTTTTTATTATCTTCTTTTTTATATATAAATCAAGTGTGTATTTTTTTAAGAAATCAAATATCGAAGCAAGTTCTAAAACACATCTTACATAAAAGCTCAAGAGGCTGGAGTTCGTAAGGTTCTCTGATGAATACCTAATATAACACTAATGACAAGTTGTATAGCACTTTGCCTTTTCTTTTGACAATATCAGTGTCATGAAAAGGGGACAACGGTAGCATAGGCAACTGTCGGTATTCCATTCAAATTTGCCCAGATCTTTGATGTGATCAAGGTGCAGATCCGTAGTCTTACGAGATTGGCAGATGCGAGAACATATCAAGTTACATTATTAGTTTGATTTTTGTTGTTGGTTTTTCATTGATTTGTCATTTAAGTGAGAGCGTCGTTCATATATCAATAATTTATCGTTTTGCTTAGAATTAAAAGGAAGAGAAAGAAAAAAAAAACAAGCGACACATCTGCCTTTCCACCTTCCTCACCAGATACCTCACTTTCTCTACCTTTATTTCTTACCAAGCATTTTACTCTTGTATTCCCGATTTCATGACATAAAAATTGTTTTAAGGAAAAATACAAAGCATAAGTCGATATATTTCCTTAATTTTGTTGCTTGGGTACAGCCCACCCATGATACGGTGTCTAGAGTACACTGACTGCATATTGTAGATAGTAAGACCCCCTAACAAAAAAGAATGATCTGGGTATAACACTAATCTGTATCCAGTGATGAGGCTCCGCTTTTGGAGCTCTAGGGAATATGGAGTCATTCCTTCGTTGCAGTTACTTCATGGTTTACTTTGGTAGTTCCTGTTAAGGTCCAACCTATGGTTCAAGTTTGAAAATTGTTTGTGTTAGGTAAGAATGCTTAAAACCATATATATATGTGCAAGATTTTTATTTGAGAATTTATTATCTATGTTCCACAACCACAACAACCATATAGTTATATTTACATCTTCCCTTTACCTTTTCCATGCTTACCATCCAATGTATTACTATCTCTAATTTTTAGCAATTTAGTTAAACAATTCTTATGATCCTCTATCTATATATTGGTAACTTTAACAAATCAGACCGCCCTGTTAATGAAACTTTGATTACGCTGACTACATCCCTAAAATCATATAATTGTTTACAAATTATTAGTATTAGATAGGAATACTTGAAACTATTAATTCGTGCTAACAGTGCGATTTGGTGATGATTACTTGAAACCATAGAAAAGTGTACAAATCAATTACTATGAAGGATGATTAGTTGAAACTAAAATTTTTACAAATGATTTTTATTAGCTACTCTTGTTTAACAAAAATACTGAGTGGTGCAGTAAATAACTCAACAGTGGAATGTCCTCACGGTGTAATGGTTAAAGCGACGGACTGCGGAGTCATGGTGAGCGGGTTCGAACTCCAGCCGCATTATTGCGTTCACTTTCGGACTAATTCTCGTGGGAAACGTATGAACCCCCTTATCCTTTCAACTCTGGGTTAAATAGTACCACCACTGTTCTTCTAGAAGGATGAATTTGGCATTAAGACAAAGAAGCCAAACCTAACCCAACAGGGGTTGACACACCATAAAAACCAACCAAACCAAACCAAAATACAATAAGTGTCTTCATATTTTTACATTCGAATCAGATAATAACGTACAGATAAATTTTGGTAACGACACCCGCATTTTTATTATTGAGAAATTCACTTTTTGGCTTAATATTTTAATTACTAACAGTATTTCTGATTATACTGTAACCGTAATGTCTATAAGGAAATACCGTATTAATTAAATACCGTGCTCCCTTCTAATTTTAAATCCATTATTTTGTCTTTAATAATATTAAAATATTTTTTCTGTGTGTTCGTAGGTTTCCCGGCTGCTGGGAATCACACATGAGAAAATCATCCTCTTGGACCACAAGACCAAAGCCCTGGCTAAATCTGAACGTGTCGGGGATCTTCAAGAATGGTACACGGGAGAAGACCGAGCTCACGGTGGTTTAGTACTTGAATTCCGCGGTACAAAATCGTGGATTTTAACGACGCCATCTCTGGAAAACCTGAAATATGTAGCAGCTGCCTTATGGGAAGCAATGGATATTGACGGACGTTTTCTTCCGTCTAGTGGCCTGCGAAGGAACAGTATCGATTTTGGTAAGTCTGTCTAGTTGCTCTTTATTTTCTTTTTCTTTTTACGAGGGGTACAATTATTTCTGTAGAAATAAGGGTTTATTCATTTTAGTTGAATATAAAATAAAATACAGAGTACTTTAAAAAATGATAATTCGTACTCTTTCAAATCATTTTAAAAACAACTCAAATTTCTTTGTTCAACGTTTTATGTTTCTTTTTTCTTTTCCGGTATTGAAATGCTATTTAAATATTAAATATTGAATTTTGGGTTGTTTTAAGACTTGGCATTATTTTAATGGTATGTTTAAGATTATTTAAACGAGAATTGGTCAAGTTATTAGATTACGAAATGATTGAATATTCTACATATTACATGATAGTTTGGGAAAGTCATGTGACACAATCGCTTTTCCTTTTCCTGTTTTCCCTCAGGACAAATGTAACAAAAATTTGATTTTGCAAAAAAGGCAGAGTTTTCAACGTCCAAATTGCTTCATTTTATTAGGACGCATTTTTGTTACATTCTCTCTGGTTTAAGCGTATTGAGTTTGACGTCAAATTATGAAAGCTCATGATTACTATATTTACTTGTTCAAAAAGCGATGAAACTTTTTATTAATTTTTTTGAGAGGGAATTTTAGAATTTTGATCAAAATTAATGAAAAAAATATGGGCCATAACAATATGCATTTTAGGATTTTAATGAACCTTTTTTTATATAAATATAAACCATTAGCAATAAATAATTAAATAAAATCTCGTGAATGAATAATAAAATTATAATCATGTACATGAAAAAAAGTAAATAATCATTCGATTTCTATAGTTATAGTTCTTTTGGCTTCAAATAAATATTATCTGTGTACTTTTCTAATTTAATTGAAGTTATTTCGGAATTCGATTCGTAATAATCAAAAATTCGTTTTAATTAAATTAGCCAATTTAGATGATCAAAAACTGCGCGCTGTTTACCAATCTTTTTTTTTTCTTTCCCCCCAGTATGAGTCCTAATCAACATAAAGAAACCACACCTTGTTGCTCTCGCTCAGTATTTTAAAAAGTTTTTAGTCGAAGAAAAGCTTTTCATATCGATGCTATTAAGTGTAGATAAAAACTAGAAGAACATTTGTACCAATTTATAACTTACATTCAATTTTGGTAAGGTTGATATTATTTCGAGCATAGTGAAAGTAAAACTAATTTATTTATACAGATATACATAGGCGCGTTTAGTATAATGAGTATCGTCATAGGAAATGGAATCTGCAAGCAGAGTTGAAATCCTGGATGAGGCTGTTGGAGCTAATGTCTCCCTCTCTCTCTTTCTCTCTCTCTCTCTCTCTCTCCAGTTATGACTAAATATAAGCAGACTAAGTTCTTTAGCCTTAATTAAACTACCTGTCCATGATGTCACATTCTGTTCATGACGGAGGACTTGAGTAGATACATAAACGGAAATTGCAACAGTCAACCCGTTCTATCGAGATTAGGCAGATTGCATAGACTGTAACCACCCCCTCCAAAAAGTATCTCCCTTGATCAGGCCTCCAGTTCCAGAACTCTAGAGTTGGAGGTGTCACCTCTCGTTGGCATTGAAACATTCTGTTCCTAAATACACTATAATGCAGAAGCATGTCGGTGTACGCAGCTCTGTATGAGTGCGTACACACACACACACACACACATATATATATATATATATATATATAAGTTGCAAGGAGGTGCTTGTGGTGTAATAGTTATTGTCGTAGAAAATAGACTCTTCAACCCGAGTTAAAATCCTCGACAAAATAGTTTGCATTTTATATAGAGCTTATACCTTTAGGAAAGATATGAATCTAACTATTCTCCCTCAAGCTTTGAATTTTGAAAGTTGGGCAGACTAGGATTTTTTTTTTATTTTTTTCCCGGCAACCAGTCTAGGAGAAGGAAAACTCTTAAGTCAATCTAGCTGTATTCCGCCTAAAAATTCAGTTTACTTTGCATCCTGCTTTGGTTAATACATACGTAGAACCGTAGCTTATATTCATGTCCGTGTGTGTGTGTGTGTGTGTGTGTGTGCGTGTGTGCAAGAGAATTAAAGGAATACCTTAGCAAATTGAGAGGGTAGCAAATTTTTAAAGGTTGGTAATTAAATAGAAAGAAAAAGATTTTTAAATAAAATTGAATAAACCGCATTTCTCGACAATAATAAAATAGAAATTTTAAAAAAAGCTATTTTTTTATGTCTCTCAGACGTTAGTGAGATCTCAGGTCTACAGACAAGAATCTTTTTTTTTTATTCCTTTAGTCAAACCCATTTATTCAGCTAAAGCAATGGAACCCAATCGGACGTCGAAGCAGCTGGAAATTGGACACAGAAAAGAAAATCAACCAGGCTGAACTGGCATCCTTCCGCTCCCTCTCTCAACTATAGTTAGCTTTTCAGTCCAAGTCAAGCAGACTAAGTGACTCACACATCGTACCAGTATATATATATATATATATATATATATATATATATATATATATATATATATATATATATATAAGGAGTTCCGAGTTTGTAATATTGCCCCTTTTCTTTTGCTTTTTTTTTCTGAGTTTTCTTCAAGAGAGTTGACTGGAAGTTCTTTCCATAATTCTCTTTGCAGGAAGCCTCTGTTATTCATATCTAATTGCTGATTCCAGAATAGATAAGGTTCTATTTGAGAAGTCCTCGTGTCTCTTCAGTTGTCGCTTTCTGTTCACTGATAACATTGATAACTGTAGAAAGAGCGTATCTACAGACTATAGTGAATTTCAATCTCAGTCAGTTAAGTAATGAGACTGATTGTACAATTTTTTTTATCGATTTAATAACTAATCAACTTCAAAATAGTTCCACTGGGATGCCACACACTGAAGAAGAAGAAGAAGGGTAGTTTCTATGGCGTTGTAGTTAACGTAATGGACTTCAACATTGTATTAAGCAAGTTCGATTTTCAGTCAAGTTGTTACATTTTCTAACTAATATCCTTGCGAAAGGTATAAACCCCCCAATTCCACCATATATGGGTTAAATAGTACTACTACTGCTCTTCTACAAAGATAGTTTTGGCATTAAATAACTCACGAAGGTTGATATGCCATTAAACAAAGAAACTGAAATCAAAACCACATACCGAAGAAGACGCCATTTTCACTCTTTAAAATCGTTTGTTTGTTATACAATGGCACATAAACTTTCTTGGGTTATTTAATACCAAATCTATCCATTTTGAAGGACATTAATGGCACATAGATGAGAGGATAAGAGGGTTCATAACTTTCCCAAGGGTATTTGTGCGAAAGTGAATGTAATAGCGTGACTGGAGTTCGAACTCGCGTACTATGATTCTGCAGTCCAGCTCTTTAACCATTACATCCCCTTTAAAATCGTGTCGAAAGTTTTCAACTAACACAACCTTTAATTGCTTCGTCAAGACACATTGTTATGTTCTCTTCAGTTCCTAAATAATAACAATGAAGATTGGTTTTGATTTTGTAGGACAGAAAATAGTCACACTGATTTAGATTAGGGAAATAAGGGTCCAATTGTAGAACAGGAATATTCTTTTAAGTCAAAACCTCGTGAACAGAAAGTGTATCTAAAAAGTAATGAGATTGAATTTTTTGTCAAGAAACTAGAGAAACTGGTGTTTGTTATTTTTCAGATTGGCACCTCTGATTGAAAATTAGCTGTTCATTGCTTATTCACCTCAAATCGTGTTTACCGTCAAACACCGATCAATGTTTGTTTTTTTCTTTTCATCAATTCGTGAAGTGACCAGTCAATCAGAAAAGGGTCCATCATGCAGCTGCTTTCGGCCATCCAAAGTGACCAACTGTTACGTTTTTACACACAAAGAGAAATATCTAAACCAAATTGAAAAAAGACAAACTCGTGCTGTACAACAAAACATTAAAGTTTATTTAACCACAGACAGAGACATGCGCACATCTATTGACCAGGAAAAGAAGGTTGCGTGCAACCATTAAATATGCGCCTACCATGAGTCATGGTGAATTCAAGTTTGTCTGATTGTCCCTCACGTGTATCGATTCTTCCGGTCCTTACAATCCAACAATTTTCTATCCACGAAAGGTAATTTCCTTTCTATCCTTCTGGGGAAATAACTGATATTTTTTTCGTTAGGAAAGATCTCTTACATCTCCCCTTTTTTGTATTTAACTAAAGCGAGCAGGCGTGGGGGTAATTTGGAAATATCTCTCTTATGTGGGATTGCTCTTTGGTATGATGTAGTGAAGTCTTGCTATTGTCCCACATTGCCCCATTTTTTGCAAAGGGGGTGACGGAAATAGTATTTCAAATTCATCCATTATCAAATGGAATGGTTGGCATGTTTTCAGCCTCAGTGTATCTGGGCCATATTTGGTTTCTATACCATGCCCAGAATTGTTTACCAACTTTCACGTTATAAACAAACAGCCCTTTTTCCTCTGAATGATACCTTGAATCCAATTTCGTTGTCCAGGCCGGTAGTTTCTCCGAAACAATGGTATGCCGACCGCGAATGGTTTTGTTTTATTTGGGGGGTGCGCCTTAACTTTGGTTTTGTTTTGTTTTGGGGTGTAGGGCATCTAATGAGGTCTGGAACTTTCGTCTCATGAGTGCTTCTGCTGGGAACATTCCATTATTCACTCTAGCTTTTTTGGTGTTGTTCAGTAGAAAAGGAAAAATGTATTAAGTACCTCCTCTGTTGTTGTTTCTTCCGCCTGTGCTTTGAGCAGAGCATTTTTTTAAAGGTATCCACAAAACGTTCTGTTTGACCATTGGATTGTGGGTTTTAGGGTACTGACCAAACTTTTGATGCAGCATGGACTACAAAAGTGCTGGAATGTCTCAGATGTAAATTGTGATCAATTGTGAGACTAATGTTTCCGGCAAACTATGTTGCCTGAATAGTCACTTAAGAATGACTATCGTTGAGCGAGTATCTGCTGATGCCACTTGGAATGGGTGTCGACCACAACCAAAAAGTGATGACCATTGATAGGGTGACCAAAGTGCACATTTGCCAGGGATCGTGGCTGCTGTGGTCGTTTAGGTCAAACGATAGGTGTAGCAGACGGTTTGAACGTCGTTGTGGCATCACCTTAAGTGCAGCGTCCGAGGTCATTTATAAAGACTGCAGAAAAACACTTGTTGTCATCGGTCTGGTTCGTAATAGCACTCTGAGCAGGAGATATAGAAACTTCATAACAAACAGAATTGAGTGGTATACCCAGAAGACCACGTGACTTCACAAAATTAAGTCCCAAAACGTTGTGTCTCGAATCCGCAACATATATTTTTACCGATGCTGTTTTATTCTCAATCTTGATTATTGCTGGCAATTCAACCGTGATATGGACACAATTCCCGGAAGTACTCCGCGCTACATGTCTTGTAGATGTTTGTGGAGGCTAGCTAATAGTTTTTCATCGTTTCCATGAGATGAGGAATATGTCTGAGGGAGTATCAATTTGCAACCGAACAAGATGGCTGCTCAGTTTTAGAGACATATTTCCGGTTAGACTTTGAGTTGTGGAGGAAAGTTGCTACCAGACTGAGCGTGTTTTTTCTTTTCCGTTTGGGTTCATGTGGTTGCTTGTATGTTATTTTGTGCACCGGTGGAGTGCAGAATCCCTCTTCGCGTTTTGAATGGACAATTATGAGCAAAATGCCAGCCACCACAATTCCAGCAAGCAGATGGAAGTGCCTTTAGTGTTAGGCTTGGTGACGTTGAGTACTGCTGTCCTTGAATAGTGATGATTGTGGATATTGTTACAGGTACCAACTGCTATACCAAGTGTGAATCATGCTTGAGATTCACCAACCGCTGACCCTCCACTGCAACTTTTAAAGTAATGTCTGGTTTCTGTTCTATTTTTGACAGAATTCTCATTCAAACCTCAACATCTCCTACGGACCTCAACCCACATACAAATATAAGACACTTAAATTATGCATTTGTGATAGATGAAATTTTAAATCGCTCACCCTCTTTGTTGACGGCGCCTACATATACCTCATGATGTCGACTGTATCACATTTTGTAATGTTTGAATAGTTAAAACGAACGTTAAAAAGTGCACTCACCGAAATTTTGTTTTGTAATTTCAACTGTTTCTGGGAAATTATAGTCCTGGGGGATATTTTGGTAAAATATAATTAGAATACCGGTCGTATTCTGCCGAACCCAGTTTTCTCAATAAAAGCCTAACTTTTCAGTCATCAGCCTGTTCCTTCAAATCCACGATATTCTTCATAACGTACGAGCCACTTTGGAAATGTCGATTTCCCATCCGTGTCGTAGTGAAATTGTGATAAAACGTTCGAGCCATTCTAGATCTCCCGGTGTCCATAACTTTGTTTCCTGAGATGTTTTCTGTGTTATAGATAGGCTTTTTGTAAATAATTAATTAATTGTTATTGTAATACTCGTTATATTGGCGAATCCATTTTTCCTTTTGTAGACTCGTGCAGGTTTCAAAATCCAGAAGAAAAATCCTCGTCGCCAAACCAACATAGAGCAAGATATCCATAAATCTGTATTAATTTGGTAAATGTTTCTTCTGAAGATTAATACAAAATTCGAACTTGTGTTTTGTTCTCGTCACTGACTTAACAAAACACAATTTTTAATTAAACTCAGTGAATTTTGAAAGACAAATACAAGTTGAATATTTACCCGCGTTAAAGTTCAACATTGTTCAGATGATTTTCTATCAGGGTTACCAAAATGAAACGTTTTTAAAAAGACAGCTTCGTTACTTCCTCGACAGAATATCGTATTTGATTCTTTGACTTTATTTAATCATTTATATAAGATGGTTGCCTATATAGTCGTGTCTATTTTCAAGTCTCTGTTTCCCAAGGGCAGTAGACGATTCCACAAAAGATTAGATTCTTTATAAGGAGTTCCTATATCTTCTCTCTTTCTCTCTCTCTCTCTCTCTCTCTCTCTCTCTCTCTCTCTCCCACACACACCACTGACTGTAATTTGTGTTTTTAGAAGACAGCAGTCTTCCATCATCGCCACATGATCAGCTCATCGAAGATGAGTCTTTTACATCGGAGCTTTAGTCGGCTAATTAGTATTGCCAAGCGTTCCATTTTTTTCAACAGTTAAAACAGTGTTCGTGAAAAAAAAAACAATTTTTCCGACTACCTTCTTCTTGCAATACTCGTCAGATAGCGAACAAGAAAAAACGAAAAATTTTAATAAGCATTTGTCTACTGGTTCCTATCATTAAAAAAATTTATCTTACATAATGTTTGCGCTTATAAGCAATATCGATATTATACATCCTTCATTTCATTGATTGCTTTATCGTTCTTCTTTTTGTGATCGATCTGCAAAGTATCTTAGCTGAACAATGAAATTAAAAAACTGAATAACTGTTCTTGCGCGAAAAAAAGTTAATCTCCGTATGTATAGAGAACGGGAATTAAATAGGACAAGAAGTTAGGATGAATAATTAAACACTGGCATGTACCCATAAAACTTATACAGGTTTCTTTGTTTGATGCCATATCTACCTTTGTGGGTTATTCAATGCCTTTTAGAAAAACAGCAGTATACAATTTGACTCATAGCTGGGAGATAAGGAAGTTCAAAACCATTCCCAAAGGTATTAGTCCGAATGTTGACGTAATACTACGACTAGAATTGGAACTTGCTTACTTCGAAGCCACAGTACAGTATTTTGGGTATTACGCAATGGGAACTCTCACAAATCTAATGAATATGACAATTTTATATATATATGTGTGTGTGTGTGTGTGTGTGTGTGTGTGTGTGTGTGTGTGTGTGTGTGTGTGTGTGTGTATGTGTTTAGCTTAAAGAATATCGTCGTAGTAAATGGAATCGGTGACCTGAGTTCAAATTCTAGATGAAGCTGTTTGTGTTTCAGTTCCAGCTAATACTGTTAGAGAAGGCATTAATCCAACTGTTCCCCACCCAGCTCGGGGAAAAGGGGAAGGCAAACTGAGTTACTTAGCATTATTACGGCGACCAGTCAAGAAAAGGGAAAACTCTAAATTCAAACTCTCTTTACTTCGCTTAAGAATCGATCTTGTGTCACATTCTACCTGGACAGAAATTTTAGGTATATAAGTAAGTTGGCCGATTGTAGTCGAGGGCAACCCAAAGGTTCCCTTTTTAATAGCTACTACACCGAGATTGATCCACTTATACTTGATCCGTACTTAATAGTGCTGAGTGTTAAGCAAGAAGGTATCAAGTACCATTTTTTGAGTCTTTGGTATGACTCGACCTGGTATTGAACCGCGGTCTCTCAGACCATTGGTGAACACTCTAACCATCATACCAATGGTCTGGTATCTCCAATAACTATGTAATAATCTTATAACTCTAAAAGAATAATCAATAAACTTATGAATTTTATCTCTATATAACTTATATAGGAATATTATATATCAGAATAATTTTGTGTGTGTGTGTGTGTGTGTGTGTGCGCGCGCGCGTGCGTGCGTTTTAGAATCTTGAAATCAGATTAAAACCGTTGTTAAAAAGAATTACAATAAGATTTAATCTATTTTTATAACACACAGACACACACACCCGTAACGTAAAAGAACACAACATTACTTAGCAAGGTATATGCAAATGAGAAAAAATCGCAAGAAGTGCCGGAAACTACAACAATGAAGCAGGTAGACAAATTAGAAAAGTATCATGAACACTTGAAGTCTTTTACTTAAAGTTTCATGTGGTGTGCACAATCATCAAACGTGGGAAGACCCCAATCAATTGTAATTATATTGTGTTGGAAAGTCACGTTTTAAGGTGGAAATGCACGTGACACTCATACTCCAGAGAAACACACACATACACACGTGTGTGTGTGTGTGTGTGTGTGTAATGAGGTTTTGATTTAAGAGTAATTGATATTGTGAATCTTTTGTGTGCGCGTGCATTCCAATTAAGTTTGTGTCACTTATTTTCTCTCCATCTCTTAAGGTTTTGGAAGGGAAAAAACTTCTTAAAAGAAGAAAAAAAAATCTTTCCATATCAATCCACATATCTAAATAGAACATTTCTCGCTGACACTCCTTTGTCTGATTTATATATTTGCGGGAATATTCCTTGACTGGATACAAAGAAGAAGGGAAAAAAATTTTGGTTTTGCTTGTGTTCAGATTCAATAAAAAGAACGACGAAAGAAGCTGACTGGAAATAGAACAAGAAAGAACAATGAAACTGAAGGAAACTGAACCGAAAATAAGGAATGTTTCTTAGCTAGAAAACTTATAATTTTAATTTTGATGCTTTCATCGCTATCTTATAAATGTCTTATTATGTCTCCACATATATATAATCGTAATCCAACAAAAGCGGCATATCACTATAAGTTTTATATTATAGCAATACAAGCAAAATCATTTAACTTAAAGAATAGGTTAATATCCTATCCAGTTTTCTACAAACCATAATTTTAATTACAAAACATTCTCTAACATGAAGCAGTTCAATATATATATATATATATATATATATATATATATATATATGTGTGTGTGTGTGCGTGTGTGCGCGCGCCCGCGCGTCTATGTATGTGTGTGTGCATAAATACAGGTTTCCTTGCAGAGTTCCCATCATCTTTCTTCTCCAATCGATTTATTAGAGTTCAGGTGATTCAGCCATACAGAAGTACTGATACGGCTACAACTTATAAGAGTTACCGTTTTATTTTATCGGAAAGATGAGATTTCCATATAATCGATAACCTTTTAAGAGCAGCCAAAGCTGACATCACTTAAACGTTTCTACACTCTGGACAGAAATCATCTCAGATCTTGAAAAGGAAAGTTCCGCTGGATTTTTAAAAAATATCTTCGAAAATGACCCCAGTAAGGATAACTAGCACTTGCAGGTAAAATTTTGGGCAATTTTTTTTTTAATAAAATCGAAATTTAATTTTAGAAATCTTGTGGACGAAGAGAAAAGTCAGTAAATTGTCAAATGATATCCGACAATGTGGTTAAGAAATTTCGAGTGAAACAAAATGAAAAACAAGTTGTGAAAATTAACAATATTCATGTGTTTCACTTTTCGCGTCATAATGGAAGTTTTGTTTTTGATGAAATAGTCGTCATGGAACAAATACTGAACGTTAGGTTTTAGGAGTTTTTGAAATTTTGAATGTGAAAATTATTTTAAAATCTATTTGGGATTATTATTAAAATAAAGTATAACTAAAAATTACTATGAAAGATAATATTGTTTGGGATTTATTCTCAATAATACAGAATGATTGTTAACATCCTATATGGAAGCCCCTTTAAGATATTATTTAAAATTGTCTTCCCATGTTCCTTATCACTGTCAACATATTCTTGAAATCTTCCCCCAGATGATTAAAAAATGTTTATATTTCGATGGAAGTATCTTTATTAGAAAAGCAGAACTGATATTACTGAGACAACTTGAAAGTTCCAAAAATTTGCCGACGGGAATGGTAAACGAGGGACTTTAAAGTCATAAAAGAACTCACAAAGAAATGTGAACTTTTTAAACACCCGGTATAATCATTAATATTATAAGACTGAAAATTACTATTGAAGAAAATGTTGAAGTGCCTCAATTTATTCCTAAAAAATTAAAGTTAAAGGATCTCTCTCTCTCTCTCTCTCTCTCTCTCTCTCTCTCTCTCTCTCTCTCTCTCTCTCTCTCACGTACGTTTATATTAGAATGTCTATGTGTGTGATATAATAAGCGGAGGTTCATAAGAAATAAAATATATAAATGTAATCCTGTCAAAAATGACTTGAACGAAAGAAAGACAAATCGAAGGAGACTTAGTTGATTTATAAATAAAATTAACAACGCGCAAAGTCTCGAAGCGACAGAAAAACAAAAACTGGAATTTCAAAAAGTTTATTCGAGATAATGAACTTAAAAAAAAGTAAATAAACTGATCTAAAAGTAAAAGAAAAAGCCGCTTAAATGACTGAGAAAAGAAGAAACATATTAACTACAATAAAAATAACCCAGAGGAGATAATAATTAAGAAAACACACACACGCACACATACATATATTTATCATATATGAAATATATATATATATATATATATATATATATATATATATATATATATATATATATATGTATTACATATATAATGTATATATCATATGTATATTATAAATAGTTTTAAATGTATTTTAGAAGCATACAATATATATATATATATATATATATACGCACATTAATGATAAATATATACTGAATAATATATACGATTTTTCTGTACAGTCAAAATTTATTAACAATAAATTTAACGGTATTTTCTTCAACTAGCCATTACACAATTGCTTAAGCGATGTTATATTGGTCGAAAGACCCTCTGAAACTTCTTTTTGATATTGTATGAACTAGCGCTGTAGTATTTATTTTATTACTATACATATCTTCAAATATTACCCTTGAAAATAATTTTTAATAAAAAAAAAAAAAAAGAAAAGGTCACATGGAGCGATGTCTGTTGAACATGGAGAGACCAACACTTGCACAATCCTTTGTTTCCTCGAAAATACTTTTCCCAAAAAATATCGAGTGCTGATTAAAAAATTGAAAATTTACACTGACTTGTCTAGTTGAAGTCTAAACAGCAGTCGAAACGTTTTCATGATTACTTTATAATATAAACTGCTCAGCCGTGTCAGTGTCCATATTTAAATCTTAAAATTTAAAAAATTAAATATTTGCCCAAGATATTATCACAACTATATATATTTGCTTGGCGTTCACGGCGTAACGATTATCATTGTTATAAATAAAACCGATAACCTGAGTCTCAAATTCTGTACAATGCTTTTTGCGTTGACCTTAGAGCTAATACTCATGGAACGATATGAATCCACCTATTTTCGAGCCCTCAGCTACAACTAAATTGTTAGGCAGACTGGTCTCTTTAACTTTGGTATGACAACCTGTTTAGGTGTACCAAAACTGTGAATTCAAATCAACTGACCATGTGTCGCACCTTGCTTGTGGCGGCGGTGTTGGGTAAATACTCGCATACATTTATATGAACAGACAGACATACGGACAGATTTGGAGTGTATAAACAAACAATATAGTGCATGGATGGGTAAAGGATTATTATAATGACTACAAATGTAGTCTTGTTTAGCTGTTTGCCTGCAAATCCGAATCAGTTTCGTTAAATAAAATACTCTTCTGAACATAGAGGTGTCTTATTGAAGATTACGATTCACTTGGCATAAATCATTAAACTTTTGTGACCTTGCAAAAGACTAATCTTCGTAAATATCTATAGAAATAAAACTTAGCCAAAAACCATTGCGGTATCTCGGCGTACAAACAAATTCCCTCATGTCGAGTTTGATCCACACTGGTTGCCCAACACTTGAAACAAAGTATTAGATATAAGTTAAGCTTAATGATTAATACGTTAAGCCATTTGAATCAAAAGAATATTCCTGAATCTCATTGGCCGCATTTTACGTATTGTTTCGGAAAATGAAAAAGGTAAAAAAATTTCTCAACTCTCTTTTTATGAAACTTTTATCTTTTTCCGCACGTTGCATGTGATCTGATCCATTTCCTTTCGAGTGTTATTCTGATTGATGTGTTGGATTTCTCTAATCAGTGAGGCTTGTTTCGTGATAAATTCATTATGTGAATATTTTCATGATCACTCTTCGCATTCTAGTTTTAAATCCAGTCGCGTCTTTTAACGGTTATGTTGGTTATATTTTCTTTGATGGTCCAGTTTTGTTTTTTGTTTTTCATTTTTTTTGTTTTTGTTTTTGTTTTGTTTTGTTTTTTTGTCGACATGACAAACAAAATAAAGAAGTCACAGTCATTAATTACTACACAGACTTTTTTTTCCTAGGCAAAGAAACATCATTTTTTTTTCTCTTCAATTCCTCGATATAATTGGAACTTTACTAATTGTTGAAACACCACAACGATTCTAACAGAATAGGGAGTGGATTGCGCCTACAAAAATAGTGAAGATTTTCCCAAGTTCCCTAAATTATTAATGCTTATTTTTCGACACAGGCGTGGATTTTACGGTTACACACGCTTTATTGATGCAGACATTTTAGAATCGGTGAGCCGAGATGGCTTGCATTTATTAATACCTATGCACAGTCGAATTCTAGTGATACAGAATACCAGAAAGTAAGAAAAGGCCAACAGTTTACTCGACTCCAATCACTAGTCAAAGTTTACAAATCCGTAGAGGTATCATCTTTTGTTTCGAGTTGTCTTACCTAAAAAAGTTTGAGTTTCACGTTTAATACACAAAGAAATGGTAAATAGGTCAAGGACTCCTACTCCAAGTTTTGTTATTTTAAATTGGATGCCCAAAGCTAGAGAGCCCAGCCAACCAAACTTTATTCATAGTTGGGAAGCAGAAGGTAAAAGAAGGATTTATGCCTTTTTAAGGGCATTATTTGTCGAAAAATAAATATCAAAAATTTGTAACACTTGTAAAATTTTAGATATTTTGGCGGCACAATCCACCCTCTATTCCTCCTGAAACATTGTGCTGTTTTAGTAATTGGTAAACATTTTCTTTATGCAAAAGTAATGGAGTTAAATAATCAGATTCAATTTACAGTTTTTGTCATTGATAATTTTTATTCCTTGATGGTTTGAACTCAGTTCTCCGACCGCTCTATCGTTGGGGCAAGAATATGCTGACTGTATCCCCTGCAAAGGGTTAAGACCTACCCCCCACCCCAAAAGCAGTGTACTCAGTATGATATTAAACTACACCTGATGGTGAGGTTCCAGTTCTGGATATCTAGGGAGTGTGGAGTACCACTACATTGACATTACTTCCACTTTCATTCTGAACTGGAGTGGTAGTACCTGTTAGGATCCCATTTACAAAAGGTAAACATCTTTTAGCGTAAACGCTATGGGGTTAAATAATCAGTTTCGAATTACTGATAATTTAAATGCTACAATAATCAGAACGAGTTTCTTCAATTCTAATCTCCTCGTTTTTAACGGTAAGGCCACCCTTACCTACAAAAAAAAGAAGCTGTAAATTGTGGTCAAGAAAGATTATCAAACAAAAAGTCTGTGTTATATTCACAATTTCTAAAAAGCAATAAGTCGGACATATAAAAAGACACCACAATGTTTAATCTTGTACACGGATTTTTTCTTATCTTTTACAAATAATGGCTGTTTTTTGGGGTTTTGTTTTGTTTTTTGTTTTTTTTTTTTTTGTGGGGTGTTTTGTTTTTTCTACTAAACGAATACGTCTTCAGTCAATATCATTATTAAAAAAAGGATCTGTGAAAGATATGGCGACAATTGTCAACAGCCACAATGTTCACAAATAACAAAAGAAAACTCAAATGGATTCACAAATCTCATTCTCTTGATGGATATTGTTTCGTTTAGAGTTTTCATCTCCACGAGATTTTTTCGTCTTCTATTTTTTCTTATTGAACATAATATCGCTTTTCGACATGATCAATCTTGCTCACCTGAAAGATAATCCAGTACGCCAAGTTCAATGTGTTCGTTGAATGTTGTTTTATGTGCTCTTGTTTCTATTGGTTTCATTATCTGCTGCGTCAAAAGTAAAGCGTTCGTTGAGTGTTTGGTGTTGAGTAATAGAACGCAGGTACGACATTGTTTTGTTTGGGTTTTTTTTCTTCATGTTAATCTCTAATCAGCCACCTCTTTTAATACGGACAGTGTTATAAGAGGGGGCTTGAATTCCTAACAACTAACTGCTCGATCATAGAGATCCCAAACATCGCAAGTGATTTTTCATTTTGAGACTTATTTTTCTATTTTGCGAACCACATATATTCGTGTATTGGTTGAATTTTGAAAACATTATTTTTAGGCTAAAAAATTGGCATTGAGCGAAGGATGAATAATGAAAGATGAAAGACAGACTGTGCTTTAAGAGAGAATTTGCCATGAGTAAAAAAAAGTAAGTAAATAAATGAATGTAGCTTTGATTAAGCCCGAGTTCGTAAGTATAGGCACTTAATCCAATTTACCAACCCCTCCGCTCGAGCAGGATATGACACAAGGTCAATTTTTAAGCGGAGTTTAACAGGTTTGAATTCAGAGTTTTTTTCCTTCTCCTAGACTAGTTGCCCCACCAAGGCTGAAGACCCTATTCTGTCCTACTATTTACCCATAACTGGAGGGAGAATAATTGGATTCATATCTTTCCCAAGGGTATTAGTGCTATGTGAAATGCAATCAGTCTCGTCCAGGATTTGAACTCGTGTCGCCGTGTCCATTTCCTACGACGATAACCATTACACTACGGGCACGTAATGAGGATTGAACTCCCTTCTATGTTGTAATTGATTCTGTGAGACTAGCTCGCAAACTATTCCACTACATTGAAATGTCCAAATCCATGAAAGAGTTGAACCATTGATCGGTAATGGTATAACTTCAGATAACAAGTGTCTTTCTGAATTAGTATTGATTTCAGTTAGTCTTCTAGAACCGTGAATTCTGAAAGGTTTTGCACTCAGGGGAGCTGAAAAATAAGATTGGCGATTTAGATTAAGTCACGAATAGAAATAGGTTAAATTGGTTGCTATGTTTTTAAATGATTTTCTTTGATTTAGTAGCATGTTCACTTTATTGGTACATGTGAACGCAACATTTCCTATATTGTTGTTTTCTTTTATACATTTTATTATAATATAATTTTCTATTTCAGTAAGATAGATAGATAGAAGAAAGTCTTGATAATAAGGTCTTGAGTCATCAGAATGTAAACAAATCTGTTACTAAACTGAATCCTGCATTATAAAATAGAAAAGCGTCATAATTTATGTAGGTCGTATGGAAGCTTGATTTAATTATTTTGCATCTTAACTCTCTTGTTCAATCATTTTGATGGTAATAATGATAATAAGAAGATCATGATTGAAAAGAAGACTACCTTACCATCTCTTAGGAACCAAGTCAGGAAAAAAGTCAAGGTAGAAACCGAAAAGATAAACAAATTATCATTAAATATCCCAATGGACAACATTACTGGACTGATTTATACTGGAGTAAAATCAGTCTGGGATAAGGAACCCAAACAGAAATAAGCACGCAACGTTGATTATAAATTAGACAAGAATGATAGGTAAAGAAATTACACCAACAAACGAAAAAGGAGGATAAAACACAAAAATAGGTTGGGATGAAAAGACAAAAGCAAAATAACTGACAAATCTAAAAATACAACTTGAAGAAATTAATCAGATGAAAGGAGACTTAAGAAATACCTAGACAAGGTCAAACAATACAATCAAAACTGAACTTTCCAAATTAAGAAAATAAATTTCTACCAATATCTTGGAGGAGAATGCACGTGGACATACCAACAACTGGATGCAAATAAGGCAAAACTATTCTGGAGTAAAATATGGCAATTGAAACAACATTACAAAAACGCCAAATAGATAAATAAAATAAAGAATTACAAGAACCCGAAGAAGGTCCTGAGGCAATGATACGCCTAGAATCACTCTATATAACACAGAAAAACATACCAAATTGAAAAACGCCAAACCATGACGGCATTCATTGGTTCTGGTTTTAAAAATTCATATCTATCCAAGACAGGCTCTTGAACTGAGTAGATACTTTGAAAAAATAAACATACCCAAATAAAAGACGAAAGAAAAGACAACCCCCGATCAAAAAAGACCATCAAAAAGGAACTGCCCTTAATTATTAATTAGATAACGTGTCTATCTTTGATATGGAAAATCCTAACAGCATAGATGGGGGAGGAGATTTATAACTGGCTAGTGTGCCGCAGACTGATTCCTGAAGAACAGAGAGGATACCACCAGGAAACAATAGAAACTAGAGATCTACTATGAATTAATCAACACGTCCTCAAAGAGAGCAAAACGAGACGGAAAAATGTAGCTATGGCGTGGATCGAAAACAAAAAGGCATATGATATGGTCCCGCAAAGTTGGATAATAGACTGTCTCAAAATATACAAGATATCTGACAAAGTCATAAAGTTCATCACGGAAGCCATGAAAAACTGGATAGAGGAATTGACCGCAGGAAGAAAAACTTTAGCTGAGGCGAAAATCCAGTGAGGTATCTTCCAAGGAGATGCGCTTTCACCATTAATTTTTGTAATAGCAATAATGCCTCTCAATCACATGCTCAGGAAAAGCACGGTGGGTTACAAATTTACAAGAAAAAACAACCACCTAATGTCAATGGACAACATCAAGCACTTTGCAAAACATGAAAAAGAATTGGAGACTTAAGAAAGCTAATGACGATGTATAAGGCCTTACATCTAAAAGACTACATGGGTAGATTATATGTGTCAAAAAAAGAAGGAAGAAGAGGATGATACACATTGAAGATAGCGTGGATGCATCAATGCAAGGGCTTGAAAACTATTTGAAAAAGTGCGATGAAAGACTAATTACAGCGACCAGAAACAGCACAGATCAACAGAACAACAACCAGGAAAGAGAAATGGGAAGAAAAACAACGGTACAAATATTTCAAATGACAGGCAGGTGAAATTTCACACAACAAGACCTGAACATGACTATGAAAGGGAAACTTTTAGAGAGAGAAACTGAATCTCTTCTTATAGCGGCACAAAATAACGCCATAAGGACAAACAATGTTAAAGCAAGAATAGGTAAGACAAAACAAAATGGCAAAAGTAGGTTACGTGGTGATAGAGACGAAACGATCAATTACATATTAAGCGAGTGCAGTAAACTAACGTAAAAAGAGTATAAAACTAGACACAATTGTGTGGGGAAGATGATCCCTGGGAATTGTGCAAGAAATTAAAATTTGACCATTCTACCAAATGGTATAAGCACAATTCAGAATCCGTCCTGGATAATGAGACGCAAAAAATTTGAAATACAAACAGATCGCCTAATCTCGGCCGGAATACTAGAAGGAGTGAGAAGTAACAAGAAAAAAGAACCTGCACTTTGCTGTCCCGGTGGACGTCAGAGTGAAAATCGAAAAAAAACATAAAAAGAGACAAGTACTTCGACCTTACCAGAGAACAATAAAAATAATGAAACATGAAGGTGACGGTGATACCAATTATAATTGGTGCACTCGGAATGATCTCCCAAAGCTTGATAAGGGGACTGGAGGAATTAGAAATCAGAGGGCGAGCTGAAACCATCCAAACAACAGTGTTATTGAGATCGACCAGAATACTGAGAAAAGTCTTGAGGAGATTTGCTGTCACTAAGACTTCAGTGAAACACCATCAGTTAATGCTAGTGGGAAAAACTTCCAATGGACTAATAATAATAATAATAATAGTAATAATCAAATTAAGTGTAAATGATCTCTCTTTTCTCTTTTGCTGTGTAGAATCTATTTGGGGGTAAAATTCATTTGCAGACCATTTAACTTAACATGCCAAGGCGCCTCTGGTGGTGTAATGGTTATCAAGCTCGACTAGCAAACCTACACGAGTGAGTTCGAGTCTCATTGGGTGCCCCTTTCATATGGCCTTGTGCCACATCTAAGCAAAAAGCTTCGTAAATTTCCATTAACTTAACATGCCAGTCTGATTTTCCAAATTGTCTTCTTTCTCATATTGACGGATTTCATTCCAAACTTGCGATGGATAATGAAGAGATGAAGACAGATTCTGTCAGCCTAGAAAAAACTTCCTACAAGTACCGTTAGCTAAGAGTGATGTTTTTTAACCTGAAACCAAAGATAAGTAAACACCTCGGAGTAATTAAAACGCCATCCTATACTTTAGGCTAACACGTGTCCATACCATATGGACTCTTATGTTAGTACAAACATATATATATATATATATATATATATATATATAAGCACATGTTGTTTCATGTCTACTCATATTTATGCATATATGTGTGTGTGTACATATACAAATCAATTGCTGTGTGTTCCGATTTATGTCGTCATTTATAAAGCTTAGTTTGCCACCAGGCCAGAAGTACGGGCACCCAATCAGAACTGAACTCACTCCATGTTAGTGCCACCGTACAGCTGCACTACTTTTGCTCTGAGGGAACACTTGAAGAAAAAGCTAGATAGGAACCATACAAGGATGCTAAATGCTGTTTTGAACAAATCCTGGAGGTAGAAATCAACAAAACAGCAGCAGTACGGTCACTTAACTCCCATCTCACAAACTATCTATGTAAGACAAAGAATACCGTGTAGCCACTGCTGGAAAAATAACGACGAACTCGTAAGGTCCATTTTCCTATGGATTCGTAGACACGCCAGTATTGACAGATCTGTGAAACCTTGCATTTGCCAATGCTCAGTGATTACTGGATGCTTTATACAGCGACGACCAAAAATGACAGATGGTAAGGTACCGTGTTGTCAGCATACCTTGATGTTGGTTTGATGATGATTATAAGGCAGCAGTTTTCCGCTTTAACTTACTTTAAAGTAAAATTGTCCAAAATTTTCTGCCTGGGGACTTTCTACTGTCACTGGCCATACTTAGTTTACTTTAGTTTCTTTGTTTAATGGCATATCAACTTTCTTAGATTATCCAATGCCAAAGCCATCCTCGCAGAACAGCAGCAGTGATACTATTCAACCCATAACTGAGTGGATAAGAGGGTTCATACCTTTCTCAAGAGCATTAGTGGGATATAGTGTGACTGGAGTTCGAACTCACTTACTTCGAGACTGAAGTCTAGCACATTAACTATTACGCCAAGAGGAGTCTCCAACCGGCTATTTTCAAAGATATTATCTTGATGTTATTTTTTCTTAAAAATCCATTGAAATTTTATCTAAATTTTAAAATTGTAGCATAAAAACTCTATTGAAAAACTATAAATATTCAAATTCGGAGTCGGTTCAGACTCAATTTAAACCAGAGGCATGGATAAACCTGTATACGACGTGTGTTCAAAAAAAACAAACTAAAGCTCTCTTTACCAAAACAGAAATTTCCAGTTGATAAAACGTTAATTTTCTTCTACAAAATCTCATGAGTATTCTACCAACTTATTCCAGCCAGTTTTTGGTCAAATCACCTTATCTTTTAATGAGGTGTGAAGCTGCAGTGTCATATTTCTTTTAATGTTGTTAAATTTTACCCTTGAAGTGAATTTTCCGATTAGGAAATCTATTCTGACAGAGTTAGATCTAATGAGTACTTCGAAACCTCGTGTCACGGAGTATTTTATATGTTTCCTTTTTTCTTTCTTCGAAACATTTTGAATGAGATCTCTGGAGGAAATAAAGCCAAAATTCTACTCTTCTCTTATTCGTTTGTTTTCTGCCTCCACCAGTTTTGAAATTCACATATTTTCCTCCACCGAGACTGGTTCAGTCTGTTTTATTATATACCCATAGAATAGAATTTATGCCGTTTCCAACATTATTAGCGTAAAATAAACTGCATCCTTGTCCTGGATTTGAAATGAATTTGTCTTGTCCATTTCCTACGACGATAACTGCCGCGCCAAGAGTGCTTCCTCGTATTTTATATATTAGTAGATTCTTCTCTCTTTCCTTTTTTAACGCACTCCTCATTAGCAATAATCTTTAATCATAAATAATAATTTTAAACTTATTTACATTGTATCATCATTATTATTATTGTTATTATTCCCTTTCATTCCCGATTTTTATTGTAAAACAATCACTCTGTTCACTTGTATTTTCCAAGTTTTGTTTCTTTTATTTCTACCCAGATTACAGCCGTCGACAGTTAGTAATGCAACCAGAACTTGGCGCCAGTTACAAGTACACGGAGGAACTTCTCTCTTTGCAGAAGATTCTCCATTTTCCGGAGGAGGTGGCACTTTTACTGACAGAGACGGAGTACGAACTGTTCAACAGGGTTACCCCACCGCAGTACATTCGGCAAGTGACCCTTGACTTAACACGACCAATAAACATCAAGAAACAGGCCTCAGTCGATGATCTGCTCCAGAGGTTTGGAGAAGTAAGTAAAAACAGTTATATTAAAATTACTTTGGTTTTATTAATTTTATTTTTTTATCGAGTACCCGTCAAAAGCGATGAAAAATGTGTATCTGCTTTATTGGTATTTCTTTGTTGAATATTCACGAAGTTCGAATAACGTCTTGTTAATTGATCCCCTCTTTCTCGAGCTCTTTGCTTACTTCCTTCGCTAATCGATGAATTCTTTCATTTGAATCTTCTACGTTCATAAAAAAAATTAACCGTCCGGAGGAATTTAACTCACTAATATTATTTTACAAAACAAAAAATAAAACTCATTCATTATTTTTTTTTTTTCTTTAGAATTTTCGTTTGAAAGACTCGCTTTTATGCATTAATATTTTCAGCATTATAAGGTACAGATCAAGGGTAAAGTGGAGCAATCCAGCGAAAGGAGTAGCACCCTCCCCTACATCTTGGTGTTGTAGCTATCGAAAAGGGAGCCTTCGGGTCACCCTCGACTACGGTCGCCAACTTTACTTATTCATCCTATACAGAAACTACATGATCTTTGATTCAGTCTCTTTCTTATGTGATTTTTGTCCATCTTTCTCTTCCCCTCTCCTCTCTCTCTCTCTCTCTCGATATATATATCATTATTAAAATTTAAGCAGGAGTCGCCATGGCCAAATGGATAAAGTACAGGTCTGCAACCTTGGAGCATATTTTAAATTTATCGCTAAAATCATTTTAAATCAGTACAATGCAATGGTATTTGCACAAAAGTGTAAACCAATATCACGATATTTCAACTATTAAATAAATTTGCGTAAAATCCATGAATCTGGGTTCCACGAATCCATTCTTCAGGTGAGCTTTAAAATATATAGAAATGTATGTGTAGGTATTGTATTTATTTAGACTACCACCAACCAATTCCGATTATGCATTAGCCAATCAAAGGGAAACTAACACAGCATATTTCGGTAAGGAAAAACAAAGTCCGTTTAGACTACAACGACATACATTTTACATACATACATACATAGTAAACATAAGAAACATGACATGCGGTCCCAAATTGTAAAAAAAAAAGGTACATAATCTGTTCTACAAAACCAACAGGTCGATAGCGGCGGTTCGAAACTTACATTTTTCTGGGGTAGGGAAATGGTCCACGTGATATTCGCAAAAGCGGAGACGAAATGCAGGTCCTTTCCGTCTGACGTCTGGTGCCAAAAAGAGATTGAACTCGTTTCTCGAAATGTCACATGACCAAAACGTCACGTGATTGTCGGAAGCTCCGCTTACAGGTCCCAAAAAGGGAGACCACTATATTTAATTCCCCAACAAATATTAAACCTAAGAAAGAATTTATCATAATGCAACCATATTATTTAATGCATACACAAAACACAAAAAGGAAGTATAAGGATAAGGTGTATGCGTAACTGCAGAAATAAAATGTGGCTCATTTTACCAACTTGGAAAATAATATCCTTCAATTCGGGTTGGATGTAATTGGCTTAAAGTGGTATTTTGATTCTACCAAAGACGCAAGGGTTTTCTGTTTTCATGCAGATGGTGTTCTCGCACGGATGAAAAGTCTGTTTCTACATCAAAACCATGTTGAGCAAAGGAGGTCAGTCTTCGCGCCTTTTTCCTTGTGGTTATCGCAAATATTTGTCACGTTCAAGCGATCGTACAGAAAATACATCCTGCAGACCAATCAAAAAAAAGTGCCCTGATAATAAAACTAAACCTCATTTGCAGAAGAAGTCCCTATTTTTGAAACTCTGGTCAGTATGGAGTACACCTTTATTGTCATTACTCCCAGGTTCACTCTGTAACCGGAGTGGTAGTACATGTTATGGTTCCATCAACAGTTCAAATAGAGTTATTAAAATTATTAGTATTACACGGGAATACTCGGTATCATATAACTGAGTTTAAATAGGAATAGTTATTTAAAACAATATAGATAAATTATTTGTATCAAATAAAGAGGTTATATTCCGTTCAACACATCAACCAAACAATCCTGCCGACAAGGGCAGATAATTCAACTATGAAATTAGAATTTAAAGAAAATTTGATATTTACTTAAAAAACTAATTAAAGCGTATATATTTGTTGCTGTTGTTTCTGGAGGTCTTTTACTTTTCTTTTCTTTTCTTTTCTTTTTTCTTTTCTTTTCTTTTCTTTTTTTTTTACTTTTCTTTTCTTTTCTTTTCTTTTCTTTTTTTTTACTTTTCTTTTCTTTACTTTTCTTTACTTTTCTTTTCTTTTCTTTTTTTTTTTTTTTTTTTTTACTTTTCTTTTCTTTTCTTTTACTTTCCTTTTCTTTTCTTTTCTTTTCTTTTCTTTTTTTTACTTTTCTTTTCTTTACTTTTCTTTACTTTTCTTTTCTTTTCTTTTTTTTTTTTTTTTTTACTTTTCTTTTCTTTTCTTTTCTTTTTTTTTTACTTTTCTTCCCTTTACTTTTCTTTACTTTTCTTTTCTTTTCTTTTTTTTTTTTTTTTTACTTTTCTTTTCTTTTCTTTTACTTTTCTTTTCTTTTCTTTTCTTTTCTTTTTTTTTACTTTTCTTTTCTTTTCTTTTCTTTTTTTTTCTTTTCTTTTCTTTTTTTTACTTTTCTTTTCTTTTTTTTTTTTTTTTTTTTTAACGTAATGACATTTGGGAAAAAATAAAGGAAAGGCAGTTTCTTTTTAAAAAATTGAAAGTAAGTAAAAGTCGTTACGGGTAGGCTAATTTCTTTCTTTCTACTAAATATCTCATATTAAGCACCTCGTCATAGTGGAATAGTCAACAAGCTTCTCTTGTACCTCCATAGTTAAGTAAAGAGTGACATCCTGAAGGTGCTCCCAATTTGCGGCCTTGTGCTAAAGCAAGGTTGAGTTCAAATAAGCTTGCGGCTTATAATAAATGGACACGGCGACACGAGTTCAAATCCTGGACGAGACTGATTGCATTTCACATAGCACTAATACTCTTGGGAAAGGTATGAATCCAATTATTCTTCCTCCAGCTATGGGTAAATAGTTGGACAGGCTGGGTCCTTCGGCCTTGGTGAGGCAACTAGTCTAGGAGAAGGAAAACTCTGAATTCAAACCTGTTAAACTCCGCTTAAAAATTGACCTTGTGTCATATCCTGCCCGAGCGGAGGGGCTGGTAAATATGATAATCGTTTGTGAGCAAGGCTAAAAGACCATGGTTAATAAGTTCGGTTTTAATTGATGCACTATACTTCTGACCTCGTGTCAAACTAAAGTTAATAGATGACTGGAAATTATCAGTATGAACACAAAGTCAATGTTTTATCTTTAAAAAACAATCAGACTTTCCTTACAAACTCACTCGCGCATTCATGTATATATATCATCATCATCATGTCGTGCCGCTAGCACGGATATCCTTGACCCTCTCTCACCACTCCTCCCTATAGTTCATCGCCTCTGTCAGGTCTTCAGGGCTGCATCCTGTATCCTCACATAGCTGCTGTATGTATGTTCGAACTGGTTGTCCTGCTTTTGCTAGGCCATATGCGGGGGTCCATAGGAGTACATCACTGATGAGTTCGTCCTTGCTTCTCCAGCAGTGTCCTGCGTGTCTGGTTCGTCTAACTTGTATAGTTTTCGTGATGGGAGGCAGGTGGCCCTATAGTTGGTGCCTTATGGGGTGTTGCCGCCAGGACTTGGTCAATATTGCTCTCAAACAACATTATTTCCACAATCGGTTAGTATGGAATGGTCATTAGCTGGCGGACAATCAAATGGACAGTTACTGCTATTCCAGGGAAAGAAAGTTTATCTTAAATTAAACATCTAAGATGTTTAATTTAACCCAATGAAATATAAACTAGTTTTAATCGCTTTAAACATTTGCTGCTACACCACACTCATATACCAAAAAAATATGGTTTATGTTTTCACGTCTTAATTAATTTCCCATTTTTTAAAAACTTTTACAATTCCTATTTTATTATAATCTGAATATTTAACTATTTTTCAGAACATTTCAATAATTTAATCAATTATAATTTAAGAAATCATATATTACAGCAATAATCGTTCTCGTAACATAACGTATTTTTATCTACATTTAAATTTATCTATTCTATGAATGGCAACAGATGTTGTTAAATTCAGTAGCTTTCGTATTAATCAGTTAATATCATAACCATTTAGTCTAATAAAATTAAAATCTGATATATCTTATATTCAGTTTAGATTTTTGTTGTAAAAAGGATGTCGTAAATTTCCTTTGTTTACATTTTAATCGGCTCAGTATTAAGTTAGCTCCTTTTTATCAGTGGTTAATTCAATTTTATATATTATTAATTACGTATTTAGTTCCCTACTTCGAAATGTAATCATTTTCATTAAATAATTTAGACACCAAATCAAGGTATTTACTTCACTAATAAATGAACTAATCCAATTTCTTCAGTCTAATAATTCTAGTGTACAATGCTATATGTCATTTTAAGATAAATTTTTAATTTGTAAAAATACCTAATTTTATTGTGATCTCTACATAAATTACATCCGTTTCAAATTAAATGTAGGTATTATAACTATTATCCATCTAATTTGTACATTAAGGTCAATATCAAGAAATTCTTTAATTATCAACTTATCATTTTAAATCTAATTTATTTCTATGTCTACATTTGAATATTAATTAATTTCTTTTATTTAATAAATTTTTAGTATATTTATATTTTAAAATGCAATTTTTTTCCTGAACGCATAAATTGCATCTCCCGTTTAAACTATTTGTCGTCGAGTATTTCTTAACAATTTTCCCTTTTATTTGTGGGGCTAATCCATGGTCTTTTAGATTCCAATAACATTTTGATAAAGCCGTTTGATAATGGGTTAGTAAAAGATTGTTTATGGTTATACCATCTAAACTTTCAGTTAAGCGAGGAAATTCAAATGTATACATCATATTTAAAATTACCTTCTTCAGAGAAAATGATAGCTTGGTAAACTACATTTTCCGAGTTACAATTTCCATCCATAGGACATTTGTCTTTAACTCAACAATTACAAGGCAATTTATGTATTTCCTTATCTCTTATACCAGCCCATGTTGAAATACTATAGATTCAATTCATTTTTTAAATCCCTATTGCCTTTAACCACAGGCTCCAGACGACTTCGTAATCTCTTGCAAGTCTATCCGATAGTCACCTTGTTTAAATTGGTAAATTCTGCCATTATCCTTCCTTCCAGTTCATCTTTGGTGTTGCACAAAGTTTTGTTAGTCTCTCTCTCTCTCTCTCTCAACCGCATCATACGCAATAATCAAAGGAATTGCAATCTGGAGAGTTAGACGGCTATGTTAGGGGTGATGTGGTCGCAGAAATTTTCTCAAAGCCAAAACTGGGTTCTTTTGCTTGTGTGGCATGGTGTAAAGTCCTAGTGCCAGATGTAGGATCTTTCAGCAACCATCCTCTCCACCTAGGACAGCATTACCTCCTCCAGGCACTTGATATAATTTTCTGTAATGACTCTGAGGCCATGATAAATGGAAGATAAATGAAGGCATAACGTTACCATCGCTAGTGACCACCGTAAACACAATGATGTGAACTGGATTTTAGTTTTCTTCCATGAATATGAATTTGTCCTGCGATGTACACCTAAGCACTTTTAAATATTATATTCGGACGTGAACGCTAACTAGTACAGCATGTCGTTTTGAAATTTCTGGATGAATGAATTGCGTTATGATGCTACTTTCCTCACATACACTGCCTGACTTTAGTTTGCAACAGAGTAGAGAAAACCTGAAACAAAGCGCATGCCCCAAATTAATAATTTAAAATTGCAACCCACAGCCCCCAATATATATATATATATGTGTGTGTGTGTGTGTGTTAAAAATATGTTCAAATATATATAAATCATCAAAGCCTACTGACAGTACAGATTTCTTTAACTTTAACACACACACACTCTCTCTCTCTCTCTCACACACACACACGTATCATCACTCTTGCTAAGTCCTTAGATGGCATCTCGTGTCTCCTCAGAATATTTTTGCTTGTCGGCCAAAACTCGTGAGTCCTTGTATAGAAGTCCACAACATAACATCGCTTATAAGTTTTTCTTTACTTCTCTAGCAGTGTCCAGTATGTACGGCACGTCTTTGATATTTTTCGAGATGAAAGTGGCTGAAAAACTGATGGTTTTGTGGGGTGCTACTTTGTTCAAAACTGCCCGCAGTACTGTAGCACTATGGGGGTAGGCTGCCAAAGCAGACGATTCAATTGTCTGTTTTGGCGCGAAACCAGACAAAGGATTCTTGGACATGAAATCTCGCCGTACCCGGAAGTGGTACGGGGAGGCGAATGAGAGTTGACGACGCGACCCAGTAGACACAGTTGGCAGTTGGACAGGAGAGAGGAGAGTTGGTGGCTGGAGAGCAGAGAGAAGGCAGTTGGTAGTTGGACAGGAGCAGAAAGAGTTGGTGGCAGGAGACCAAGAAAGGCAGTTGGTAGTTGGACAGGAGAGCAGAAAGAAGGCAGTTGAGACTGGACAAGAGAGAGGCGAACAGAGAAGTTGGCGTGGAAGAACGGAGGGGCAGTCAACACCAGACACCGGAACAGAGAGGCGAGGAGTTAAAAAGGGTCCAGTGAAGAAGAGTCTCAAGATGTCTGATTCCAGTAGCATTGTGGAATTTTCGCTAGTAACCCACGCTAGCGATAGTCCATATATCTACTATCAGGAATGCACATGCATGTAGTGTTGCATACCTTCCTCTGCTCTTGGTAACCCCAAGTTTGTTCGTGTTTGTTCGTCTGTTTGTTTTCTCCTGTCTCCCTCGATCGTATTCTTGTGTGGTGACAAGAAATGTGCGTTGCCCCCTCAGCCACTAGTTGATCACCGGCCGGCTAAGAAGAAGACATGGTTAGAAGACTGAGAAAATGTAGTGGGGGGTGAGGGGGTAGCGTTTCACAGTACCCTTAAACAGTTCTCCAAAGGTTTCGTTAGAGTCCAGATGGTGCAACTATACTGTAGTACGGGCTGCTCTCGCTTGGAATATATATATATATATATATATATATATATATAAAATCATCGCCAATCATATACTTGAAAGACCTATTCTGAAATGAGTGCGGTAGCAAACGTTTGTAGCACTCTATTCGTTTTGCCTTCCGTGTGTTCTTTTATACATCTCGAATCACCTATGCTTTATTTGTTATTCTCAGTCTTCAAAAGGAGTCTGCATCAATTATCAGAGCGTGTCAACGTCCTTTGTTCCAATAAATGGTATTTTCTTTTCTGTGCATATGCTAATATATTACAGAGTAAACAAGTTCAAGTTTGTGACACGGTTTGGTGCTTGGATCGACTATTTATTTGGGATTGAGTGAAGAAGAGAAGAAGCTACTGTTTCCCATGTCATATTTACCAGGATTACCAAAAAATTAAGAAAGAGAAATTGGAAATACATATCAATACTTTCTTTTTTATCTAAGATCGGAACGTCTAATCACCTGGTCATGAAAATTTACGAAAGATATTACCTTTCTTATCCTCTTTGAGTAAACGCCATCAAATTTTTGACACGGTAAACGAGTCATAAACCCGCACAAGATCACGAAAAATCGATGAGATTAGAATTTATAAGGTTTTATCATCTCGATGAAAGTTGATGGTTGATTAACAAGTATCTTTCCTATGGGTTTTCTTTTATTCTTTTTTTCGTTTTTTTTTTTTTTGTCTGGAATCTCAGTATGAGACGATGATTTTGGAGGTTTCTAGCTTGTCACGAACCGCATGTCAACGCCTGACTTTTTTTCGGGTAACATAAAAAATACTCAACAATAGGGGGTCTTCTCAACGGGCAGTACCAATCCACTTGCATAAAAGAGGTAATTGTATTATTTACCCGGTGCTTTAAGCGCATCTCAAGAGTAACACCGACATAACTGAACACTGTTTGCACGCACCTCACTGGAGGCTAGCTTCCTGCGACGTGCACAATATTAAACAGACTTTCTGTCACAACCCACCACTGTCACAACCCACCATTCGTTAAATACCGTCACGAATGGTATGTCATTAGAGCGTCGTTTTATCTGCCTCCGTCCAAGTCCTTAGAACGTTCAAGTTGATTTTCTGTTCTCGCTCTAATTACTTTGTTAAATTTGTTTGTTGCCAAAAAAAAAAAAACAGTCGTTGTTCGTCTTATGAATTCACTGCAATTCGTTATCGTCCCAACTTGCGAAACTCCTATTTGAGTTCGCCACCCCAGCATTGCACAATAAGGAGGCGCACTTTGTATAACGGTTATTTCGTAGGAAATGGAATTGACGAAGAGAGTTCAAATCTTGGACAAACCGACTGTTTCATTTCGCGCTAATGCTTTGAGAAAGGCATGAATCCATCTGTTCTCTCTCCAGCTAGGGGTAAATTGTAGGGAAGACTGAGTTCTATAACCTTAACAAGGCAACTATACTAGGAAAAGGAAAATTCTGAATTCAAACCAACTGTACTCCAGTTAAAAAATGTGTCACATCCTGCCCCAGTGGGAATGGTGTGTAGATTCATGTACATACATCATCCGGGATTTGAACACGGTTTGCCGACTCCATTTTCCGTGCTCTTAACTGATAGTCAATCCCTTCTTCTTTACTCGACACTATTCATATGAAAATTCAAATCGAAATATCTAATAATCAAAAACTTATTTTATGTAAGAAAAAGATAATAATAATAATAATAATAATAATAGGAGTCGAAGAGAAAAATAACCTAGAATATTGTTTCCATCAAATCTAGAAACCTTTCCCAAAGAATTACAATAATGCAATCAGCTTTTAAATTGAATTCTTTTAGTCTTTTTATGAAAGAACTGTAAAACAGCAGTTTGAGTGCTTCTTTATAAGGTCTTTTATTACACTTATCGTAATCTAAATACAAGAAGAGATGATAATGAGAAGGCTACATATCTAAGGAAATGTTGAATTGGAGAGTGATTCTTCAGAGGCCTTCGGACTAATGTAACATAAACACTAGCGATATGTATTTGTGTATTGCCTTGAAGGAAAACATTTCCTTTGTGCTTGATTAGCACTGGATGCCCTCGAAGAAACACATTTCAGATTCGTTGAAGTTACGCAGCGTGTACTTAGTCTGTGATTGTTATGCTAGAAATCTCCCACCACACAAACATTAAATGTTGTTCATGAAACCCATGTCTTCGAGTTTCTAGTCGAGATTAATCTGGAGAGGGACAGTTGCAAGAGTTGTCGATTCTCGTACCGAATCAGTTTATCGCCATTGGTTAGTAGTTTAATCAAAAGCAGTTCATTCTTTTAGCGAGAAATAAATGACAAGTAAATTATGGTTTGCTACTGTCTGTTTTGATTGTTCAGTTTTTATTTTGCACATTTCTTTAAAGTAATTCCGATATAGTGCAATGGCATAAATTTAGTTATATCACTTAAGTTGAATCCTCATAAAAAATCTTTTCTTTTGACCTTCTGTCATACTAAGCTAAGCTCTGTAAACATCTCACCGTATCGGTCGGTTAATTGTGTTTTATGGCATATCAATTTTGGTGGGTTATTAAATGCCAGATCCTCTTCATACATATATATTAAATATATATGATCTGCTAAAGAATAGTTTTTAGGTTACATTTTCAAACGAACCAGAGCTGATTTGTTTGTACATAGTTAAATGGATCCAAATATCGTTATATGATACGATTCGATTTAAAATCAGAAGTTGTTTTTTTTTCACACTGTTAAATGGTCACAAGTTTATTAACTAATTACATATTTCTGTTTGACCCATTGGTGGAAACCTAAAAGGTACTTCTATTCCGAGTCAGAGTGAACATAGGAGTAACAGCAATGAAGGGATGCTCATCATTCCGCAAAAGTCGAGAACTAGAACTTCACCATTTGAACACACTTATGATATCAAGTATTCCATTTGAATAGAAATACTTTGTATGCATTTGTGTGATTTCAAATATACCGATCAAATACTAATTGCTTATACATGATTACATGGTTTCAAATAAGAATTCCTGTTTAATAATAATCATTTGTTTGCACACAGTATTCCTATCTAATACTAATCATTTAAAACAGATGTATTTGATCCATAGATTGGACACTAACGTGTACAACCAATTCAGGTCAGAGTGGGCCTGGAAGTAATGGAAATGAAAAGTATTCCATTCTCCTCTGAGCCTCACATCTAAATCCATCTAAGTGACCTACTTAGGATATCCTTTTTCGGGGTAGGGGTCTTACCCCTCTATTGAGAATGAAATCAGTATATTCTAAGCTCCACCGGCAGGGGTGTAACGTATTTGTTTGGGCACCATTTTCAGTACATTTTCGAAAGACATTCCTCCTGTGTGTTCTAGAATTTCACTTCATAGAATAGTTTGCCAATTCCCTAATTCCCCTTTGAAACCCAAAAATTATCCCACTTCCGAGGAGAATTTTCTTCTGATTCCCTAAGTTAATACGCGATATTTTTATGTTTGTAACTCACTTATTAGAAACATATGCATCTGTTCATAAGATAATTCGTATTGATGCTCCGGAGTTCATTCCCATTTCACTGACTCCCACTCATTATATTGAATTTCAGTTATTTTGTCATATTCATCTTTTTAATTATATTTCAAAACATCATTCCGCACTTTCGAGAATGTCTATGAATGGTTCCAAAATCTCTCTGCCTATACCTTATATTTCAGAATATTCTTCCATCAATTCAAGGATGTCTAAGAGTGCTTTTTTTAACTTGCTTGTACAACCCTATTTCAGAATCTTATTCCACACTTTTAAGAATATCTAAGAATGTTTCCAAAACTTCTTTGCCAATCCACCATATTTTTGAATGCCATTCTACCCGTTCAAGAACGTCTAAGAATTGCTCAAAAACTTCTTTGCCTATACACCATATTTCGGAATGTTATTGCATTTAAAAGATATCTAAGAATAGTTCTAAAACTGCTTTGCTTATATATCATAATTCAGAATGTATTTCTACTCTTTTTAGGGATGTCTAAGAAAGGTTCTTTAAAGTTTTGCCTATGAACATTTTTTATATTTCAGAACGCCATTCCACTCTTTCAAGAATATCTAAAAATGGTTCTAAAACTTCTCTGCGCTTCTGCACCATTTTCACCATATTTCAGAATATCAATTGATCCGTCAAAGATTTTCTGGAATAAAAAGTTGATCAAATTAAAACCTATCTCTATTTATCTCTCTATGTAATTTCTATTGTTTCACAACCACTAATGCAGCTTGTGCTTGGCAACGGAAAACGTTGGGTGTCTTCCACCGGTGTCAACAATCGCTGTTTGAGTCCGAATAAAGGCCAGAATTTAGAATTACTATGATCAAAACGGGCTGCTTTATTCTTTATTTGATTTGATAGCTTAAATAATAGCGTCAATCCCTTTGATATCAGTTCCTGATTATAAGTAATAATTTTGATTTTTCAGGGAAGGCATGGCACACAGAAAAGAAATATTTTCGATGAGGAAAAATCATTGTATCAGACATACATTGTAGATCAAAATTTAATTGCTTGGCTAATTGATACTTGGCCAATAACCAAAAGGTCTCAATATATTATTTATTATTAGCTGGTCTTAAAAATGCTGTCTTCTATATGGCGTCGATCCTTCCTCTAATCTCCGATTCCTCCAATCTCTTTGAGCTTTTGAGAACTGTTCCTAGCGCACTAATTACAACTGATATCATCGTCACCTTCATGTTCCACAGTTTTTTTAGCTCTCTAGCAAGATTCAAGTACTTGTTTATCTTTCTGCTTTTTTTTCTCATTTTAATTAAGTGGTCTGAATGCAGTCCTGAATACTAGCGAGAAGACTTCCTCCTTTTTTTTTCTTGGCATATATTGTCTATGTCCTCTCTTCAGCGTAAGGCCTTGTGCATCAATTTCATTGTCCTTTGGTTCATTAGGTCTAAGTATCAGAGTATCTTACGAGGGGGTCTAGGTGTTTATTCCTTTGAGATTTTTACAGCAGTTTTGTGAAGTTTTCTTGTTCTTCTAAAGAATTATTTTCATATCTTTTATTTCGTTGCTGTTTGATTGTGTCTGCTTCCAATATTTCTAGGTACTTATAAATTTTTCCCCAGGTGTTTCTCTTCTTCCTATTTTCATCATCTGCCGGTCACATTTCCAATCCTGAATTCCATTCCCATATCTTGGCTGTATATTTTTATTGTTTGTATAAGAGTTTCTACTTCTTTTTCATTTTTGGCAAATATTTTGATATCATCCATAGACATAAGGTGATTTACCTTTTTTGTGAATTTGTAAATTTGTAGCCTCCTATTAATTTCTTAAATATATAATTCAGTGTCATTATTATCTTTTCTTTATTTTTTATTCGATCCAAATCAATGAAAAGATCGATTTTCCAACAGTTTTGATCTGTCAACCAACAGTCGCAATTCGTCTCTGAAAACTTACAACCTCACAACCAGAAAGGAATGCACTCTTGCTGTGAATCAATATATCATAAAGATTGTGATCACCATCTTCGGTGAAACTTGGTCGTATTTCCCATTAATGTGAGCAAACGTTACTTGAGCTATTAAAAAAAAATATTGCGAATTTTCAAAAGAAGCTGATTTCTTTTATTTGGCAGATTGGCACAATACAATCTTCCCAAATATATTTCTTTCTTTTGCCAGACTAAGCTTAGATTAGAAGGAAAATAATGGAAAAATCTTGTCAAATTTGAAAACAGAACTCTTAGAATAACTTATTTTCTGAGCTTAGCCCAAAGCCAAATGTATTGTACTCACAAAAAATGCTTTACAAGCATAAGTTGCAAACAATTACACCACGTCAGATGCCTAAGAACTCTTAAACTAAGATAAGTTTTAAAAAAATAAAACAAGGACTATATAAAAAGAAAAAGTAGTTAAAAGAAAGACAATAAGAAAAAATAGAGACGTTTTTAACAATCGTTCAATAAAGTTGTTTGTATTCGATTTTTCTTCTTCAGCAACTGTCGATGATTGGAATCTTTCACTGACCTTGACACATGATTTTTTTCTTTCTTTCTTTCTACCTTTTCGCTTTACTCAGGTGAGCAGCTGGATCACCCACTTAATCATTACCCAGCCGACTCACGACGACAGAAAAGCGACGTTGTCATGTATCCTGAGGTTAGCTTCTTATTGTCTTATCATCGGAAATTTCAATTCTGCCATAGAAATTGTCACCGGTCTCAGGTAAGCAAATAGTTCACTAATCATTTTGTTTTCTCTTTATTTCTTTTTTCCTCCTTCCTTCCTTTATTTATTTATTTATTTTTTGTTCCTTCCTTGTGTTTTTTTTCCCAAGAAAATCGAACTTGGTTCCAATCTGACTCAAAAAAGGAAATGAGAGAAACTTATTATTATTGGGGGAATCCCGAAGCGTTTTGACTAACGTTGTGGACTGGGACCTCAAAGTAAGATAGTTCGAACTCTAGTTGCGCAATTACTTTCAGTTAATGACTAATCACCCCTAGCAAAGGTATGAATCCCCTAATCCCCCCTACAATGGGTTAGATAGAATCACTGCTGTTCTTGTACAAGGATAGCTTTAGCATTAAATAGCCCAAGTAAGTTGATATTCCGTTAGACAAACAGGATTATTATTATTATTATTATTATTATTATTATTATTATTATCTATCCTCAGGGCTTAAAAAACATTGATTGTATCCCCTGCTGATAAAAGGGATGTGCTGGGTATAGCAGTAAACTGGATCTGATGGGGAGACCCAATTCCTGAAGATCTGAAGAGTATAGAGAAGTCCTTCATTACCATTACTCTCAGGTATACTCTAACCCGGAGTGGTAGTATTTTTAGGGTCCCATTTATGTGTCAAATAGATTTATTTAAAGATTATTCGATCGGACCGTGTGCAAAAAACTCTTAAGAATTAGCTACAATAAAATATACAATGAACGCTATTCTCTTGGCATAAAATAATTATAGATGCCCCCACCTGCTGTACTGGCTGGTAGCTTTTACTGGAGTTCGAGTGATAAAATGTCTCTGCAGTTTTCCAGAACCTTTTCCGTATTCTATCCGATTTCTTCAGTACTATGGTCTAAACAGTTTCATTTCTTCTACAGATCATCAAGTGTCCCAGTCTCTTTTCAAAGTTTATTGACATTATTATTATTATTATTCACTGACCTACTCAGACTGGTGTCGTTATATTGTTTGTTATCATTATAGTCACAATGTTTCACCTTGTCTCGATAAGCGTGGCCCGGGAGACCTGAGTTCAATCTCAGGTCGAGTCATACCAAAGACTTTAAAAATGGTACTTGATACCACCTTGCTTAACACTCAGCATTATAAGGTACGGTTCAAGGGTAAAGTGGAGCAATCCTGGGAATGGAGTAGCGCCCTCCCCTACACCTAGGTGTAGTAGCTATCGAAAAGGGAGCCTTCGGGTCACCCTCGACTATGGTCGCTAACTTTACTTTTACACACAAGCAGGACGCAACACAAGGTCAATTCTTAGCGGAGTTTAACAGGTTTGATTTCAGAGTTTTCTTTTTTCCATACCAAGGCTAAGGGGCCAAATCTGCCGTACTATTTCACACATAGTTGGAGGGAGAGTAGTTGGCTTCATACCTTTCCAAAAGATATTAGCTCTATTCAAAATGCAAACAGCTACATTCAGGATTTGAACTCTGGTCGCTGTGTCCATTTCCTATAACAATATCCATTACACATGTTGTAAGCCCAGTTTGCTTGGACAGTAGAATACACCGACTACTTCTCTGTAAAGGGGTAAGACCCCCTATCACTGAGTGTCCTGGATATGACACTAAACAATTTCATAGTGAGACTCCAGTAATGCTGGAGCTTTGGGGAATGCGGAGTACCCACTTCATTACCATCGATCTCAGGTCCATTCTGGCCCAGAATGGTAGCACCTGATCGTCCTATCCATGGCTCAAATAGAACTGTTTGATATTTAAACCGTGTGCAAACAAATGACTTAGGATGAATTGAATTGTTTGAAATAGAACTGTTTGATCATTTAACTGTGTGTAAACAAATGACTGATGTTTAATTGAATTGTAATTGATACATAGCAATATTTGGAATCATTTAACTATGAGCAAACGAATGAGTAATGTTAAATATAATATTAGTGTTAAACAGCAATACTTGTAACCGCTTCATTGTGTGCAAACAAATGATTAATATTGATAAGAATCCTATATGTTAGATAACATTAGCTGAAACCATTTAACTGTGTAGAAACAATAGCAATTCTTGTATGCAAACAAATTTGTTCTAATCCGTTTAAAAATGAAATTACCGGCAAACGAATCTTTTATACATCATATCAATTTAAATGTGTGTTAACAAATGACTAATGTTTAATTGCTACTGTTACATATCAATTCTTGAAACTATCAAACTGTGTACAAACAAATGATTAATAGTAAATAGAATTATTCGTATTAGATTGCAATACTTGAAACCATTTAATTGTATGCAAAAAAATGAGCTCAGGCTTGTTTGAAAATGTTGTTAAGAACATTTTTACAAATCATATATATTTAATATATATATATATATATATATATATATATATATATATATATGTATAAAAAGGATTTAGCATTAGATTACCTCCAATGGTTGATATGTCATAAAACCCAAACAATATATAAAAAACCATATATGTCTGTTGTCTATGCTTGTGCGTGCTATATAACACACACATACATATTTTATCTGATTTGTGTGTGTGTGTTATATAACATGCGGGAACAGGCATAGATAGTCAAAGGTGAGTGGCATAACGGTTGATTTCGACGAGCCTAGTTCAAATCCCAGATGAGGCTGTTCGTGTTTCTCTTTCGCACTAATTGTCAGAGGCATGAATTATCCTCCTCCCTTCCCCAGATTAAAGGATAGAGCAAGCCGGGCTGTTTAAGCTTGCTAGAACAACTGGTCACGGAGAAGGAAAAACGTAGGGCTGGCAACTCCACTCCATAATGTCAAGGCCGTGAGACAATATATACATATGTATATATATGTGTGTGTGTGTGTGTGTGTGTGTGTGTGTGTAATCGCAGGGACAATGATAAAGATTTATTAGAAATTAATAGCGATCAGCTCGATAGTGGATATCACCGAGACAAGGAAAGATAAAGAGAGATGAGGGCCAGATGAACGTAGAATATTAATCCAAAAATTAGGGCCTGTGTTTCTGCATTAGTTAATTCCCCTTGACCATTTTTAGGGTCAATTAAAAACACTTGACAGCTATATAAGATGTCTTTACCTTATCTCATTTAACTATCTCGGTCCTAATTAAAGCAAAAAGGAATATCCAGGATGACAACAGCTGAGTTAATTAACACACATATTAGGAATAAATGTAAAACATGTATGAAATAGCCATTAGTTATACGATCTTAGTCTGTTTGGAAAATCACACCTGCTACGAAAAACCCCCAACAAAAGCGCAAAATTAGGAGGGGTTGACCGGTAGATTAATTCCACTCCTATTTCTTAATCGTTCTAACACCTAACATTTCGATCCCTTCTGCCCACGCCTGTGAATGAAATAATTTGTAATTTGATTTCCATTTTTAGTCTAATTTTTATGCTTATTCTTTTTTTTTATCTTTACTTTTTATTTTATCCTTTTATTTTATCTTCTGAATATGAACTGTAACTCCACATTTGCTACTCTGCGACTAGAGAGAAGCGTGTAAATAGTCATCTGACGAGACGGGGAGTATAGTAATATTCTTCGCCGAAATAAATTTATTATGACCACTTAACCGAGTTTGAGTCTCCATCAAATTGTACTCTCTCTCTCTCTCTCTTTATATATATATATATATATATATGAAAGTAAATATGGATTTAAACCCGACAGTATACAGAAAGCAGAAAAATCCAAATAGGTGAATTTATTGTGATGCAAAGTCAACGTAAAGTCCTGATGATGGTTATTGAAACCGAAATGTTAACGTTGACTTTACATCACAATAAATTCACCAATTTGGATTCGGGATATTGGCCTAATGAGTAGAGTGTGCGCCAATGGTCAGGGAGACCAGGGTTCAATCCCAGGTCGAGTCATACCAAAGACTCAAAAATAATGGTACTTGGTGCCGCCTTGCTTAGCACTCAGCACTATAAGGTGAGGATCAAGGGTAAGGGGGAGAAATCCTGGGAATGGAGTAGCGCCCTCCCCTACACCTCAGTATAGTAGCTATTGAAAAAGGAGCCTTCGGGTCGCCCTCAACTAAGATCCCCAAAGGCATGTGTGTATATATATATATATATATATATATATATAGCACATAACCTTGAGGGTTGTGTTACAGAATATGTTTTAATCACAATCTTTTCTTATCTCTTAAAACTCATCAAAATAATTAGAATATTATTTACAACAGAAAAAGCAAGATGCTTCGTCGATGTACCTTTCTTAAAACTTAAATTGAGATGCTCACTAAAATGCAGGAAATGCCAAGTGTTCATATTTTAAAACATTGAAAATCCCTGAGAATTTTGCAGAGCTTATATTTTATTGAAACTGCTGTTACATTTTAAAATACAAATATTCTTCATCTTGACATACGAGGATCATTTAATAAGTTTCCACACTTTTTTCGTATGGGCACTTTTATTGATAGTACACACATGAAACTCTAGTCTCATTCGAAGGGATCTCCTCCAGCTGCAATGCACTTGTTGTACCGTTCCAACAAATTCTGAAAGCCCCATGGAAATCCTCTTGTGTGAACGTGTCAGTGACCTTCGTCACAGCCTCTTTCATCTCCTCAATTGTCTCATAACGACAACCTCTGAGCTTAGGGAATAACCAACAGTCACAGGGAGCAAGGTCTGGACTATAGGGAGGGAGAAGAACTGTCTTGATGCCCATCTTGGTCAAATAGTCTGTGACAAGGATGGAGTAGTGGACTGGTGCATTGTCCGGGTGGAAATGACACTGACCCAATTTGAAGAATGCTGACCTCTTCCGAAGGAATCTTCTCCTGAACTCCCTTAAAACCTCAACATAGTAACCCTAACCCTAACCCTTTCGCCAATCAACTCTGGTATATTGACTTCTTTACTCCTCCCACATCTCTCATCATCCCTCATACACTCCCTGCCTTCATTGAATCTCTTATGCCACTCAAAAACTGATGCTCGATTCATGCAAGATGGTCGAAAAGCAGTCTGAAGTATTCCATACGTTTCTGTGGCATCATTTTTTCCAAGTTTAAAACAGAATTTTATTGCATATCGTTCTTCTAAAGTGTCCTCACGTCCAGATTGCATTTTTGAAATTCACCAGCTATGAAATCAGGCTTTAGTAGGGTGTATTCCGATTCCTGCTATAGCTGTTAATAAAAATTGGTCAGTCATCTCATAAGATGTATAGCAATAACATAGTGAATTTTCAAGAGTCTACGACAATTTTAAATGCCTGTACAAAAAGTCTGGAAACTTATTGAATGCACTACGCATGCCCCAATTTAGACTTCACTCTCAGCCTAAAATTACAATGTACCAGCTTCATCATTAGCACTCACATTTTCTGTTGCTCAGTCGGTTGGAGCGATAGAATACACAGACTGCATTTCTGCAGAGGGGTAATACACCCCCAACGAGTGTCCTGGATATAGCACTAAACAATCTGATGGTGAGGTTGCAGTAATTCGTGAGCTTTGGGGAATGCGGAATACTCCTTTACTGACATCAGTCCCAGGTCCACTCTGAACCGGAGTTGTAGCACCTGATAGGGTTCTATCTATGGGTCAAATAGAACAAAACTGCGAACTTATGCTGAACTGAACTGCTTGAAATAGAACTGTTTTGACGGTTAAATTGCTTACTTACGCAAGATTAAATTGTTTGAAATGGAAGTGCATAAATCAAATCTATACGTATACTAAACGGAATTGGTTGAATTAGAACTGTTTGACTAAACTGAATAGCTTGAAATAAAAATGATTTTTACCATTTGCCTGCATGCACATGCTAAACTGAATTGTTTGAAATATAACTGATTTTTTGCATAAAGATGGATTTGGCATTAAATAATTCGCAAGGGTTGATATGCCATAAACCAAAATAACCAACCAATCACATGTTCTGCAACTCCTTAAACATCTATGAGAAAAATCAAGTCAATTAGGGAGTTATTTTTTGATTTCAGACTTCTAAAATTTGACAAAATCTCGACATTTTAACATTTTTCGATTTTTATGATTTTTAGCCATTTTTTGTGCGTTCCCCAATGAGCAACGTTTTAAGATTTGACTTCTAACCCAGCCTATAACACAATTCCATCCCTTAAAAATCGTAATTGAGTTCCACAAGCATAGGGATGTCCCAGAGGCTTCAAGTTGAGCTTCCGTTTTCATCATTCAAAATTTTGATTCTTGAAAAATGGCTAAATTTAATTGCAGTTTTCTCAGGAATAAAAAAATATGAAAACAAGTTACAAGCAATTTTGTAAAGCTTAAATGATATTCTACCTTTACTAATTAGAAGATTTTCTCCAGAAATGTTTTCTGAAGGGGTTAAAATTGACTTTTGTAAAAGTCAAGTAAAATTTCCCTCCAGTTTTTGACCTAATTATCATGTCATCCTGACGGCATAATAAGGCCTTTTTTTTATATAGCCCAAACCACAATTTAATTATCTAAAAGATTCTTTGTCACTGAAGACTGTATCTTTCATATTTTTTCAAAACACGTTCCCCAATTTAATCAAAATTGGCTGAAAAAAAAGTCAGGTAATAATGATACTCATCTCTACGCTTTCAACTTCATGTGTATAGCGCGCTTTTACCGTATGATTAAAATATATTAGTTGGAAAGAATCACAGTTGACGGCAGCTAGGAAATAAGGGGCTGGGTCTATATATATATATATATATATGAAACATTCATGTTTCTCTCGTAATTCTACAAACTTCTACACCGCTTCTCTAAAGAAAATCAATAAAATTTTAAGAAAAACCTTATTCCTTTCGAGATTGAGTTGATAACATTTCAGTATATTTTCGAATAAAATATTAATTTACCACGTAAATCTCATGCTGAGACTATAAATTGATAGAACGGATATAAAGTCTGGCGTTTCCTATGGTACACAGGATTACTTTGTTTACTTATACGGTTTAAAAATTAATCGTTTGAACTTAAACTACGATGAACGTTGTCTCGACTTTCCAACAAATTTAATGATATCATCATGTCATTTACATAATTCAAATTAACTTCACTGAAGTAGCAATTCATTATTTCGATCTTATAAACTGACTTCTCACTGAAATTCTATTCTCGTTTACGATCAGTTTATTTAAATCTGATATCATTGAATTAATGCTTCGTTGCTGAAAAGTTGTGAATATAACGAAGGACTATAAAAAGAGGTTGTATCTTGATCTGACATTTCCGTGATGTTACGGAAAACCAACAAAGTCTGGTAGTATTCTCAGATACTGCTGAAGTGCTCTGTGTTAGTGATAATATTGGTTTAGCCGAGAAATCATGACTCATCTCATTGTCTTCTAGTGATGACTGTTGACTGCATAGCTGTCGTTGTTCTTTGCAGCTTGAGTATATAACATGATCATATACATTTATATGAAAAATATATATACATATCTATATATATATATATATATATATATAGTCATCAAGAGACAGACTGTTTCGTTGTATTACAACTCTTCAGTGTAGCTAGATACGCGAGATGCTTTAAGCTAGGATTGAAAGTCGAAGTCGGATATCTGACCCCACAGCTATCGTCATTCTACGTTAGCGAAGGATTTTTTACCTGTAAGTTTTTATATATACGTTATCGGCTACCGGGAGTGCTCAATTCTTGAGAAGAGCTATTGTGATTCAGCTTACGCGGTAGCCAAAAAAATCCCCATTAGTGTTCTCAACCCACGACGGGAGCATATATATTGTCATCCACAGAGAGACTGTTGAATTTCAACTCTTCACCAGATGTGTAAGTTTCGTTGGCATCAAATTTATGTAGAATTTTAATAGTATAACAGTGTTGTCCCTTTGAAAAGATGACGTTTTTATATTTATTTGAATACAAGTGCATTCTTTTATTTTCCTTTCCGAATAATGAACCAGGTTTTTTTTCTTTTCCTTAATATCTTATCATAACAGTTCATAAATATTCTTACAAATTGAACCTCTGTTGCTTAAGGGACGACATAGGCATCAGAAACTAATCCAACCTCAACCCTTATGGATAAATTAAGTACATATTGCCTGGAGATAAACAAGGACAGGACGAGAGATAATGATGTAATATTATTTGTCCGGTTCTTGTCTCCCTTGATAATTTGTAACCTGTATGAATCTATATAATATAATTGATACATTCTGAGATCAAAGCATTCAGTATGTAAATGTAACACTGCAAAATATTCTAGGAAACAAACATTTTCTCTTCTATTCAAGCAAATAATTCTGTACTTGACTAAATCATTTACAATAATTTCGAATCTTTACTCAGCACGTATAATACGTATAAACAGTGGCGGCCATAATGTTCAGAATGGCATAGTTTCGTCTGAAAAAAAGTAGATATAACTTTTTTATCTAAATTGTTTTAAATTCTATAATTTCACTGACAATAAATACGATATTAATTGTTATTCTGTGAAATTTTGGTGTTATTTGAGATAACAATTGTTCATTTTTTTCTATTGTTCTGATCCTTTTGGCCACCCTGGGTTTTGCAGTAAATCACTAAACCATTCAATACTTTGTATCATCATCCCAAATATATATATATATATATATATATATATATAGGTTAAATAGAATAAAGTCCTCACGGCGTAATGGCTAAATTGTTAGACTGCGACATTATAGTAATGGAGTTTGAACTTCGGTCACGCTTTTACACTCACTTTCGGACTAATGCCCTTAGAAAAATTTTGAACCACTTATCCCTCCAGTTATGCGATAAAAAGGATTTCTACTGTTCTTCTACAATGATGGCTATGGTATTAAATTACCCATAAAAGTTGAAATGGCATTAAATAATTAAATCAAACAAATATATTTGTGTTGTACATATTATATTCATATTCAAAGAAAATATTGTATTAGTATCTTTGTTCATAGAAAATTTTCATTACGATAGGAAATAACTATATATATATATATATATATATAATGGTTAGTGTTTGCCAATGGTCCAGAAGACTGGGGTTCAATCCCCGGTCGAGTCCTACAAAAAACTCAAAAAATGGTACTTGATTCCCCCCTTGCTAAATACTCAGGAGTATAAGGTACGGATCAATGATTAGTGGAGTAATCCAGAGAAAAGAGTAGAGGCCTCCTCTACACTTCGTTGTAGTAAACTATTGAAAACGGTGCCTTCGGGTCGCACTAGACAATGGTCGACCAACTTATATACTCAGTTTATATCTGATTTCTTCAGAAATGCTTGAGACACTTGCTCTAATACTTGTGCATTTGGGTGATTCTCTTCCCTATGTATGGGGGAATAGTAGAGCAGATTTGGTCTTTAACCAAAGTAAGTTATCCAGTCTAGGAGAAGGAAAACTTTGGATCCAAATCAGCTGTTCTCTACTTAAAAAAATCGACCTTGCATGTTATCCTATCCGTAGCAAAAGTGTTTGGTTTACACGAACATCTATGTACCCCAAAATAAAAGTGCACAAATACGATATATGAAAGAAATGTACTCAATTTCGAACTGGTAAATATTCCTACTTTCATTAGTTTCATTTCTGAGTTTTTTAATAAATAAATAAATCTTAATATCTGTTTTGGTTGTCTGATGTTCCACTAGGAATGAAATCTTGATATTTTTGGTAAGAAAAAAATCAATTTTTAAATGAAAATGTTTGCTAGGGTTTTATTTATTTATTGTTGACACTTGTTATATAACACTTTAATTGAATGTAAACCACTTTTATCAGGATAAATCGGTGACGCTATCTAATTTTTTAATGTTAAAAATTCTTTGAAGTATTCAATTTATTGTGATTTTCTTTTTGTTGTTTATATTTTGATATTGATTCATACAAAATCTTTCAGAGTTAGGGGGGATTTTCATTGTTTTTAGTTGCATTTGATTAATGTTGATCAATTCTTCAGATGAATTTCTTATCTTTCATCCAACAGGTCTGAGAAGCTGAAACCTTTCTGGCTAAACCTTAACGATAGTGAACGTTCGGGTTTCCAGCAACTGGCCGATATGCTGTTGCCCTCAGAACCGAGTAAAGAGTTCCGGGAAGCAGTCAGTAGGTCCCTCGACATTCCAGACTGTAAAGTAGTGCCTTTCATCGGAGGATTTCTCAGGGATTTGCGAGCCGTCTTTGTCGGTGTGCCCAGTATAATTGTGTTGGCTTCGGAGGAAAACCAGTCTTTGGAGGTAAGGCAACAGAACAAATTTTAATAGTCTCATGAAGCACTTATTGAGAAATAAACTTAGTCCTGATTGCTTACCAGACAATCTAGTTTAATATAGTTTAAGTTCCTTCAAGAAGTCGCCTGATATAGTTGTCTTAAATTGTCTAAAGTATATTAATGATAAGATTATTATTTTTTTTCTGTTTATATTCATCGTTACTTTTCATCACAGTGATCTGTAAGCCAAATATGCAGACTGCATCACCTGGAAAGAAATAAGACTTCACCCTCCTCAATTAATAAAGAAGGTGTCCTGGTAGGACTAAACTGAATTTGGCGGTGGGAATCCAATCTGGGGAGTGTGACATACCTCTTTGTAGCTATTACTACTCTGACCTGGAATGGTAGTACCTGTTAGGATCCTATCTAGGTGTCAAATCGATATGTCTTAGAATTACTCAGGTTTTAATGGAACCGTGTGCAAAGTTTCTTTCATAATATCCTATAACATAATAGTTTTCAGTTGTCTAAAATATCTTAAATAATATTGTTATTTTTCCTGTTACTTTTATTGGAACAATTTTCATCTCAGGAGTCTGTAATGTACAAGACAAAGACTTGTTATTACAAAGTTAAACTCACTCAATGAAGATTTGTTGAGGTTAGTAAGTTCAAAATGTAAATATTTCTCTGATGGCGAAGTGCAGGACAAGAAAAGTCATTATACATAAATAAAATAAAGAATAGTTGAGTTGAGAAAGTAACTCAAAAAATTAGATTAGATTATTTGGTTTTATTGCAAATCAACTTTTGATGGTTATTTGATGATATATATATATATATATATATATATATATATATATATATGAACAAAGTCATCCAAAAGTGATGAATTTATTATGATGGAAGGACAACTGTCTTTAATTGGAATCATTTTGAGATGAGGCTTCTTAATCTGAGAATTAATTTTTATTTATTGCAGACTTTTTGTCCTCATCTTGCTAGTTTTTGTGTTGCTTCTTCTTTCACTACGTTTCGGCCAAATTTCACCTCTGGCCTTCTTCAAGTGATTTACCGCGACCACGGATAGGAATGCTGAGTCTTGTAACCGTATCCCAAGTAATTACTGCCTTCCATAGTTGTTGTCTATCGCACCGCAACATTCCTATCCGAGGTCGCGGTAAATCACCTGAAGAAGGCCAGAGGTAAAATTTGGCCGAAACATAGTGAGAGAAGAAACAACACAAAAACTAGCAAGATGAGGACAAAAAGTTCGCAATAAATAAGAATTAATTCTTGGAAAGACAACGTTAAAACGTTTCAATTTTAGTAAACCTTTATCAGAACTTTCAGATGGTGAAAAGTGTTACTAGAACAACTTTGGATATTTTAATAAAATACAATGTCAGGGGAAAAGAATATATATATATATATATATATATATATATATATATATATATATATATATATATATATATACAAAGAGAGATCAAATAACCGTTCAATCATTCAATCAGCGTTCATTTTTGAAAAACTATCACGTGATTGACACAGGCAAATATATTTTAATGTATGGAACTTCAACAAATATTAATTATTAATTATTTTTTGCACTCAGTTAAATAGTTTCAAATATAGTAAATGATTAAATAGTTCTATTTGACCAGCAGATAGGACCCTAACAGGTACTACCAATCCAGGTCTCAGTGGACTTGAGAGTAATATCAATGATATGCTACTCTACATTCCCGAAAGCTTCAGAACTGGAGCCTCACCATCAAATGATTTAATATCATAACCAAGACACTCGTTTGGGAGTTTTATTCTTCTACAGAGGTGCAGTCGGCCTATCCCACCGCCCCACCCAACAGAGTGGAATTAGAAAATTGAAGTTTGAACTGACTTCAAGCAAGAAGTCTGCATTGGAGATGAGCGGAGAGGGAAAGAGAGAGATGAATCTCTAATACATTTTTTAAAAATAATTCAGATTTAAATCATTACATCTCCACAAAGATTTGAAAAAGAAGAAATTAGATAATTAAATTTTTCATACTTGTAAATAGATTCGTTACAGTCCCTTTCGTAACACAACAAGCGGCTCTTCCCTGAAATGGACGTGGATCGTCTCTTCACCGAACGGTAACATATCCTGATAATTATCTCTCGGTTATTTATGATAATTTTACGTAAGTTATTCCATAATTAAAAATCGTCACCCCGTGCGAAAACCCGACTCAATAATATGGGTAATGCATTACTGTATGTCGTTTCGGCCACATTGCACGTAAGTTGCCCTCAATATAATGCGAGATGATGATCTTCTGGCGGTAGAAAAACAAATCAAATTTGAAAATGTCAGGATTCCTTTTTAATTTCTTAAATGTCGTTGTAAAGATAAGTAACTGGAATTTCAAGTCTCGGGAGAAAATTTTAGAATTTTACATTCGGGATGTGTGGTGTGATAGCGGCGAACTTTCACCCTCACTTCGACCAAACTGACCTTTCAGAAAAAAATTTAACAGCAACTTAAAAACTATTCTCTAATCTATTTCTGTAAAGTTTGGCGCTTTACGACTTAGCTGCTTTTTCTCGGGTCGGATTGATTCTAATAATCCAATAATATTCTTTTTTAATTTCATTTTTTAATCATTATCGCCAGATTAGAACGCGGAATTCGTTTTAATCATATTGATCAGAGACATTTTGACAGATAAACGTCAATATTTAATTCCGTGCATTTCTCAATAAAAGATTAACAGAAAGCTAATCTACTCAAGGATCTCTGTGTAGCAAAGTTCACAAAGTTGAAAATTAGTTTTGATTGTGATTATCTATCTATCTATCTATCTATCTATCTATCACTAAAATGCTCATTGTATTTGTATATGTAACTGTGTGCAAAAATCGCATATCATTACGATACTTTTTTCTTACATTAATGCATTTAAAATTCTCTGAAAGAATAAAGTCATTTCGAGTTCAATTTTCAATCGAATGATAATTTTATGTGGTAAGTATTCATGCTGAAATTTTATGTGGTCAGTAAAGTTATTTTTTAATCATCCAAATTCTCGATATTACTGGAAATCATGAAATGCTAGTCAGAATCTGTTACTTCCTCCTGAAAAGAAGTATTTATATCAACATGAACTGGTGATCGCTCTATCTGTCGGTGGGACTAAGAATACGCTGTGTCCCCTGGTTATGACACTAAGATGCATTTGAGGATGAGGATCCATTTCTCATGAGTGGGGAGTATCCCTTCATTGCAATAACTCCCAGGTCTACTGTGACTCGGAGTGGTAATACTTATAAGGGTCCTATTCCTGGGTCAAATGGATCTGTTTTAAAATTATTTGTATTCACTGGGACTGTAGGCAACAAGATTCTTAAGAGACAACTATAATAAAAAAAATATATGTACGTACACTGAACACGATTCCCTAACCTCTTGGTATAAAATAACCCAAGATGGGTTGACATACCATTAAAACCACTCAATTATTAACTGATGTTATAATGGAAACGAAACAGGTTTACAGGTCATCTAGTTATGAATAAATCAATAATAGCCATGCTTTGTCTTATATATTAATATAAGGGATGAGTTTGACTCCAACAACGGTCAAACGGCTTTATGAAAACAGACCAAATTTGCTGTGCAAAGTTATTGAACTTAGAAGAAAGATTTAACGTACATTTTCCCTCGTAGAGAAAGATGAGCTCTAATTGAGAGTCTCTAAAAATAAGCAACAATTGGTTCAATGCCATATTGCTTCGAAGCTTTTAAAGAAAAAATTAACTATTTGTTTTATGAAAATAACTATTTTGATTTGATTAAATAGTATTAATTAAATTTGTAGTTCTTCAAGCTGAATATGTAAAGTTATTACACGCCATTGCTTAATTAGAACAGAGATATCCGATAAAAGACAGAATTGTTTAAAGAAATGAATATCTTAATTTCACGTGTTCTTTAAAGGAATATTCTAAATTTATGTGACTCACGTAAATTTTAAAACATTTGTATGACAATATCATTTAGTGATAAACTTTTTGTCTAGAACGTACAGGGATCATTAAATAATTTTCCAGTCTTTTTTCGTATCGGAACTTTTATCGATAGTACACACATGAAACTCAAGTCCCCTTCGAAGTAATCTCCTCCGGCTGCAATGCACTTGTTTTACCGTTCCAACAACTTCTGGAAGGCCCTATGGAAGTCCTCTTGTGTGGGTGTGTCAGTGACCTTTGTCACACCCTCTTTCATCTCCTCAACTGTCTCATAACGGCAGCCTCTAAGTTTTTCCTTGAGCTTAGGGAATAACCAAAAGTCACAGGGAGCAAGGTCTGGACTATATAGGAGGGTAAGAGACTGTCTTGATGCCCATCTTGGTCAAATAGTCTGTGGCAAGGATGGAGTTGTGGACTGGTGCATTGTCCTGATGGAAATGCCACTGACCCAATTTGAACTCTACCGACGGAACCTTTTCCTGAACTCCCTTAAAACCTTAACATAGTATTCCTTGTTGACTGTCTGTCCAGTGGGAACCCAGTGCATGTAGATCATGCCAGTGCTGTAAAAAAAAAAGAATCATCAAAAGTTTGTGAGTGGATTTGCTCTGTCTGGCCTACTTGGGTCTGGGAGAGCTAGCATGCTTCCACTGGGAACTCTGTCTCTTGGTCTCTGAGTCATAGCAGTAGATCCAGCTTTCATCGCAGGTCACCAGAGCATCAAGAACAGTGGAATCTGAATTGATCAGCTCGATCATCTCCCTGTTGTCATGACAACGTCTTTCTTTCTGATCTTCTCTGAGCCCCCTTGGGAAAAACTTCGCGCAAATCTTCCGCATCTTCAGTTCCTCACGAATAACTGTGTGTACAGTTCCCACACTGACATCAAACTGTGCACTTATTGTCTCTATAGACAAACGACGGTCCTTATCCATGAAATTCTTTATTTGGCTAATCAACTCTGGTGTTTTGACTTCCTTACTCCTCCCAACCTGAAATCATAAAGATTGGTCAGTCATCTCATAAGATGTACAGCAATAACATACTGAATTTTCAAGAGTCTACGACAATTTTAAATGCCTGTACAAAGAAAGTCTGGAAACTTATTGAAGGCACCTCGTAAATCCTGTCTTGTTATGCAAATATCACAAAGTTTTGGCGTGTTAGGATAATTCTGAATATAGATTCGGAATCGGGATACTCGATGTAGTTGAGCACAGCATAATTTGTTTGAATAACAGAAAAATCTTTAATAGCCCGTGATCTAGTTGAGCACAGCATAATTTGTTTGAATAACAGAAAAATCTTTAATAGCCCGTGAGATCTATCAAAGATTTTATTCTAATCCGCTCAGATCTATTGATGAAAAAGATTCTAAAATAGACTTTAACTGCGATCCAAGTTTTCACTTTTTTATCGAACATAGACTGATAGTTTAGCTCTTACGTTTTGTTGCAGTTGTAAAGATACAAACAGGATTTCTCCAAAAATATTAATAGAATGCTTATTTATTTTGGATCTCAGTGGCCCAAATTCACTGGACTGAAAATTAGTGTTTTCATTGCAATCATCTTTTAAATGCCTACTATCACCGTCAGCAATTTTTGAGGTTTCTTGTGTTTATTCAAATAAAAAAATTCCGGTTTCATTAGAGCGTACAGACAGAAGAAGAAGAAGAAGAAGAAGAAGAAGAAGAAGAAGAAGAAGAAGAAGAAGAAGAAGAAGAAGAAGAAGAAGAAGAAGAAGAAGAAGAAGAAGAAGAAGAAGAAGAAGAAGAAGAAGAAGAAGAAGAAGAAGAAGAAGAAGAAGAAGAAGAAGAAGAAGAAGAAGAAGAAGAAGAAGAAGAAGAAGAAGAAGAAGAAGAAGAAGAAGAAGAAGAAGAAGAAGAAGAAGAAGAAGAAGAAGAAGAAGAAGAAGAAGAAGAAGAAGAAGAAGAAGAAGAAGAAGAAGAAGAAGAAGAAGAAGAAGAAGAAGAAGAAGAAGAAGAAGAAGAAGAAGAAGAAGAAGAAGAAGAAGAAGAAGAAGAAGAAGAAGAAGAAGAAGAAGAAGAAGAAGAAGAAGAAGAAGAAGAAGAAGAAGAAGAAGAAGAAGAAGAAGAAGAAGAAGAAGAAGAAGAAGAAGAAGAAGAAGAAGAAGAAGAAGAAATGACTTGACTTACGCAACAAATCAAAATCTTTATTAGAAAATAAATATAATTTGGTATTTGATACATACAATGAAAACGTTCGAGGCTCAAAATATTCACTCTTGTTTTGGTGGAAAAAAAAAATACACGATGCTCTTTAAAAATAGCTGTGACGCGCATTTTTCCACTACACAGTTTCAAAAACACTGCCTTAATTAAGCGTGCTTATGGGAATCAGTCAGTACCAATAAAAAAGGTGAGGGTTTGATTTCGGATCCCGTATTTCAAAGTATTTATTACGACGATATTCCTTGAAGAGAAAAAATACAAACCAAATAAATGCTTGTGAATACCTATATACGAGTAGGTTAGGGCGCGTTTAGCGTCACAGATATCGTCGTAGGAAATGGAATCGGCATTCCGTATTCAAATCTTTGACGAGACTGTTAGCGTTTCATTTCACGCTGATACCTTGGAGAAAAGCATGAATCTATATACTATGCTCCCAATTATGGATTAATAGTAAGGCAGCCTGGGTTCTTTTGCTGTATGAAAGGCAACCAGTCAAGGAGAAGGAAAACTGAATTCAAATCAGTCTTATTCCGTGTGTCACATCCAGCTCATAGGAAGTTGGGGTAGGTGAATACATACCTATATACGAGTATGTCTCGTTCTGAGAAATTCCATGAATGGGAATTATTCTACACGGTACCCAGACGACCGACCTAACAGGATATGGCAGACCGAATTTCACCTTCAAATGTGATCAAAAAGTATCGAGATTAAAGCTTTAAAAAAGTACCTTAAACCGAATCATTCATTTTACTTATCAAATTTATTTTTGTTATTGTAAGAGTAAATGTTATTTTGTGTTAGGCAAATATGTTGTTATTAATTCATCAAATTTTTAAATGCAAATGGAAATAAAAAAAAACAATTTATTTCAGAATGTTACTTATTATTTATATTCACGCATTTGTTATGGATGAATTTCATTGAATTTCCACAAGTACAATTAGAATATATTTATACATATTGTACTTTTTTTGTTTGCACATAGTTATTATATCAATTGGATTGGTTTCTTTGTTTAATTGCATATTTAATGCCAAAAGCTGTCCTTGTAGAAAAATAGTAGTAGTACTAGTTAACCAACAGCTGGAAGGATAAGGAGGTTCATGCATTTCTCAAGGATTTTTGGCGACCGTAGTCGAGGGCAACCCGAAAGCTCCCTTTTCAAAAGCCACTACACCGAGGTCTACTAGTCGAAAGTGAACGTAATAGCGCGACTAGAGTTCAAACTCCCTCACTACAACGTCAAAGTCCAGTACGTTAAACAACTATGCCATGGGGCCTGCCTCCTTCTGGTGTAAAGTATTCCTATCTAATACAAATAATTTGCTCACAATTATATGGTTTAAGTGTTTCTAATCAATAATAACTATTTGTTTACACGGAATTGTTTCAAATAACTAATGATAATAATCCTTATAAAACAATTTCAAGTAACTATCCTTTTATACTGACCTGCATATAGTGATAAGATTTAAAGTATTTCTATTCTAATGATTTTTAAACAGATCTTTTTTACCTATAAAAGAGACCGTAACAGGTATGACCATTCCATATCAAAGTGTTACTGAGAGTATTGGCAATGACCGGATACACCACACTCCCCTAGAACTCTAGAACTAGAGCCTAACCACCAGATAGTTTATTGATATATTCAGGACACCCTTTTGAGGAGGGTTCTTACAAAGGATTCAATCAATGTATTCTAGACACCACCAAAACCTACAAAGGTGGTTCTACTAAAGAAAAACCAACTCGAATAATTATTCTGAATGCCTTGGGAGATATTTCAAAGAAAATTACCGTTTCATTTTTTCCTTACTTCGGTTTTGATAAATGCAACTTTACTCTCGGTAAGTGTATATATATATTGGCGTGATGGTTATCGTGATAGCAGATGGAATCTATGACCCGAGTTTAAATCCTAGACGAGGCTTTTTGCCTTTTACTTTGGCCTAATGACCATTAGTAAAGCATGAATCCATCAGTTCTATCAACCCTCAAGATTATGGGTTTATAGTTGTATTGACTGAGTTCTTTAACCTTGGTAAAGTAACTAGTCTTGGAAAAGAAAACTCTTAATTCAATTTAGCCGTTTTCACGTGTCCCATAAGATGGTTTCGAGGGGGACAACTCGTGTAGCGTGTCTTGGTGTTCATCTTTCGCCGGCTCTGGTTTGAATACAGAGTTTTCCTACTCGTAGACCGTTAGCCATACCAAGGTTAAAGAGCCTAGTCTGCCCTACTATTAATTCTTCACAGGAGAAAGAATAGTTAACTTCATACATTTCTCAAGGACATAAGTGCAGAGTGAAACGCAAACAACCTCATCCAGGGTTTGAACTCATACGACGATACTTGTTACGCTAAGGGCGCCTTTGTACGAATGTATACATAAATAATTCAGTTAAAAATTACGAAAACCATGTTAGTTTCATTCTAATATTGGAAGATGACGAAAATCATTGTTGTGAAATTAGCTATTGTATCAATTTTTAATTGCAAAGTTACGAGAACAGTTCAAACTGTACTAAATTCCGTTTGCAGAAAAGCGTAACCTTTCACGAAAGATAATCAATGATTTTGAGAGTCTTCGATTCGACCAACTATATTTGACATTATTATCGATTTGCGACCAGCTTATAATCACTCTCTCGTTTTATTAACGAAAGATCAATAAATGTAGCGGTTGTGTAACGGACAGAACGTCACATATTTGATCAGCCCACTTTCAAGTATGCTGTGAATGCAAGCGAAAACGAGAGCCGATGTTATCAATCTATAAAAAGAAGGAAAATGGTTTGGCACTTTTATCTGTAGACGTTGAGAAGATGTATTTCTCACCATAGAAGCTGCATTTGACAAGCGATTTCTATGAATAGTTTACTTCAACATAGCGATGTAAAAACGAGATTGAAAAATGTGAATGGTAAATCTAAATCTACCTATTTATAAAATGAAATATGATCACAGACACACATACACACACAAACACACACACACACACACACACACACACACACACACACACATATATATATATATATATATATATATATATATATATATATATCAAACCCATCCACCAGAAACGGGACGTGACACAAGGTCATTTTTAAGCATAGTACCACTGGATTTGGAGGCACGCAGACCGTAATAGTTACGGTCATAGGAAGTGAACTCGGCAATTTGTTATTTCTCATAGTACTTATTACAAGCGACCAGTACTTGTGTTACAGCTTTCCCGTACCAGAGTAATTGGATAAATTCATACATCAACACTTCACTGTGTAATAACAATATGCTCTTTCTCGGATTCGGCTGTTCTTTGGCATAAATGCCAAGGATCCACAGTTACTTTAAAAACATAAAAAGTGAAACTTTTTTATTGTATTTCATTCATTTATTTATTCATTTATTACTGATAACTTCTATAGATTTCTAAATTTTTTTTAATATGCTCATACAATCTTAATACTGAACAATAAGGAATTTTATTTTTATAAGAACATGGTTTTGTATTGGTCTTATTATTAATACTTACTCTATATTTTGGGAGCAATAACTGCAGGTATTGTGACTAACCCTTGGCGCAGAGTCTTTACTCAGTCTCCCACAGTTTAAATTTCTTCAAGATTAATCAAACCTTTTATATTTGGGGCACTTCCCTTGGTGTAATGGGGAGGGAACTAGTCAAGTAGATCTTTACTACTGTGTAGCGTCGCGTCTTCGATTCTCACTGAGAACTCTACAGTTGTGACCTTGTCTCAGACAAAGCCAAGCTTTATGAATACCTATGTATATAATATTTGAGTGATTGGTCGTAAGATAAGGGCCTGCACGTTTTTTTATCAGATGAGTACAAGAATATAGCAAGTTTAATTCTTATTGGTTGCTGTACACTTATGGCTTTGCGCTCGAATGATAAATTAGGTTTGGTTTCTTTGTTTTAATGGCATATCAACCTTTGTGGGTTATTTATTGCTCAATCCAACCTTGTAGAAGGACAGTTGAGGTACTTTAGTGTGAGGTATAAGAGGGTCATACCTTTTTTTAAGTGTATTAGTTTGAAAGTGAACGTAATTGCGGGACTGGAATTCGAACACGGTTACTAGGTTGTTGCAGTCTGGTAAGTTAGTACACTATAGGGACTCACCCCCTCCTGAAGGAGCTTAGGTCACCTCATCATGGAATAATGGTTAATAAACTAGACCCGAAAATCATAACTAATTACTGTCAGCTGAATTTCGATCCTCACTAGTTACTTGACATCCGGATTTTTCTTTAGGCTTAGTAAATACTGATCAATAATAGCATATCATGTATATATGTATATATATATATATATATATATATATATATATATGTGTGTGTGTGTGTGTGTGTGTGTGTGCGCGCGTGTGTGTATAATTTGAATAAAATTACATAAAAGTTAAACATCTTGCTGGAAACTCTTCGAAATAACAGATTCCTCTAAAGAGTCGTTAGCCTTTTGTTACGCATATTTAAGATGTCTTGTGAGAAATGTCCTTAATCATGTCAAAGGATCTTGCTTGTTAAACATTTTATAGAGTTAAATAAACAAATGTAACCTTGTAAGCCAATAATACCGAGCCGCTAATTGATAAGTCATCAAAAGAACCAAACAAAACATTAAGTTAGGTATAACGAAATATGCTTGATCAAGGAATTCACTGCGAGTCTTGACGAGGTCACCAGTGATGGTCATCTAAGTGGTGATGGCGGCCGTTCGGACGATGTCATCCACCTCAGATAGGATTGGGGGTGGGAAGTTCAGGGAACCTCAATGTAAGACGATGGATTTCGTTGTTTTTTTCACTTTTTTTATGGGTGGGGTATGAGGAGACAATCGTTTACGTGAGCGAAGAAGAAGGAACGAATCAAAGATACAAGAAGAGACGGTTCCTCAAACGAAAAAACCAATCCGCATATTATATTCGTTATCTCTTTCTTGCAGCTTCCACCACTTAGAGACTTCTCGGTGAGAGTAAAGCAATGAGGTCTTAACGCTTAAGACATGTTGTGTTTTTGTGCATTTCTCTCCTCATTCAACTATTACCCATCATTGACATTACCGACATAGCAGTTACTGCTGCCTACCCTACACAAAGACAACCGTTTGTCATAAATGTAAAAAATCGCCTTCCCCATTGACAACAGCCAGTGAAAAAAAATGAAAATTATAGTTGTTTTTTTTTCCGATTTGATACTTACAGCGGTGAGTAATTGTTGTAAAAGAGAAGATAGTTTTGCGTAGAAACCTCCTGACAGACAGAGAAAAACTCTCATAGTCAGAATGAGTTCACTTATAAGATTTATGAATATAATCCAACCACGGAGTCATTTTTCAATTGTAAAAATGGCAACAGAGATGGCTGCTTCAGAACTGGGGTGTATAAGAACAGCAGGCATTGTAACTAATCCATGGCGCAGATTCCATTATCTTCTGAGACAGAATCAGAACGACCAAAAATATTAACCACCTACACATCGGTAAATCAGAAAGCACTTAACATGGCTGTTAGTTCCAATCCTATGATTAATCTCGCTTAAAATTCAACGTCATTTTGTGCGAATTGTATTCAATAAAACATATTAGACGTACGAGTTTAACAACATCTTTCGCTATATTGCATATATTCTCAAGCATAACTTATCATAAGTTTTTAATTATTTAACTTATATATGTGTGTGTGTGTGTGAGAGAGAGAGAGAATGAGAATGTATGTGAGTTCTTATAATATATATGTTGTTATAGTGTATATTATAAATATGACTTCTTATCGCATATATATATATATATATATATATATATATATATAATATTAGGCATATATGATCATGTTATATAATTATCATAACAGGGTTTTTTTGTTGGATTTTTCATCATGTATGGGCTCCATTTGTTCTATGCCAAAAATGTTATATTTTTTGTTACACGTTTCTACGAAATGGCTATTTGTCTAGGTGTTTGTATATTTTGTAGGATATATTTATTTTCTGGGGTGTGCGTGTGTGTGTGTGTGTGTGTGTTTTCTTTCTGGCATGTAAACTCATGTTTTCTTATTTTCTCTCGAAATTTTCTAAACAAACGCTGTATTTGTGAGGAAAACAATTGTAGTTTGAAAGAAAACTCAAAAAATTACAAAGAAAAAGTTAATCAATATGATAAAATGTCTGATCCTAATATTTTTTCTTATATAACAAGTAAGAAAAAAGACAGTTATATATATATATATATATATATATATATATATATATATATATATATATACTCTAATACGTTCACATGTATATATGCATTTATATGCACATATACATGTATGAATTTATATGTATACGTATACATTTATATACAAATATGAATATTTTCTTGTTGGATTTGATGAAGTCCTGTTAAAAATTATCTTGGAGTCCTTGATTCATATCAATGCTCTTAACAGGATGGAAATAAATCTATCACCCTGATGTGACCGAATATTAGTTTTTCTTAAAATTATATATATATATATATATATATATATATATATATATATACATATATTTGTATACAAAGTTATAGATAGATATTAAGTACATAATTATGTATATGCATACGAGGTGCAATCAATAAGTTTCCAGACCTTTTTCCTATGGGCATTTAAAATTGTCGTAAACTCTTGAAAGTTCAGTATGTTATTGCTATACATCTTATGAGATGACTGACCAATGTTTATGATTTCAGGTTCAAATGAACAGCTACAGTAGCAATTGGAATACACCCTACTAAAGCCTGATTCTCACAGCTGGTGAATTTCAAAAATGCAATCTGGACGTGAGGACACTTTAGAAGAACGATATGCAATAAAATTCTGTTTTAAACTTGGAAGAAATGATGCCTCAGAAACGTATGGAATGCTTCAGATTGCTTTTCGACTATCTTGCACGAATCGAGCATCAGTTTTTGAGTGGCATATGAGATTCAAGAAAGGCAAGGAATCTGTGAGGGATGATGAGAAGTGTGGGAGGAGTAAGGAAGTCAGAACACCAGAGTTAATTGGCCAAAGGGTTAGGGTTTTAAGGGAGTTCTGGAAGAGATTCCGTCGGAAGAGGCCAGCACTCTTCAAATCAGGTCAGTGGCATTTCCACCAGGACAAGACACCAGTCCATTACTCCATCCTTGTCTCAGACTATTTGACCAAGATGGGCATCAAGACAGTTCCTCAGCCTCCCTGTAGTCCAGACCTTGTTCCCTGTGACTTTTGCTTATTCTCTTAGCTCAGTGTCTGTCGTTATGAGACAATTGAGGAGATGAAAGAGGCTTTGACGAAGGTCATTGACACGCTCACACAAGAGGACTTCCATGGGGGCTTTCAGAATTTGTTGGAACGGTACAACAAGTGCATTGCAGCCGGAGGAGATAACTTCGAAGGGAACTAAAGTTTCATGTGTGTAGTATCAATAAAAGTTCCGGTACGAAAAAAGTCTAGAAACTTATCGTATGCACCTCGTATATTAAGGTATAAGTATTTACATATACACATGTGTATATATATATATATATATATATATATATATATATATATATATATAGAGAGAGAGAGAGAGAGAGAGTTTATATATACTTATTCATATATATATATATATATGGAAGTAAATAATGAAGTAAAATCTGACAATATTGAGAAAACATTGATAACTAAATAATCCAAGCAGGAGAGATTTATTGAGAAACAAAGTTGACACAATAGCGTTTCGGTTCTAATGAACCATCATCAGGACTGAGAGGGATGATATTAGTAATGTTAAATTAACGATAGGCGTTTTAAAAATTATACAAAGAAAATTAAGGAAAACCTATGTATCAGGAAAAGTTGGCCGTTTAATCAGTAAACCAGTGTTTGTTTGTAGAATTATCTTATGATTTGGGGGGAATCTTATGTAGAATTTAAATGATCCCTTTGCTCATCGATAAAAAATTCGAGTCAAAACAATATTGTTATATCACCTTCTGACAAAGGCGGAGGTGTTGTTATTATGGATTCTACGGTCTACAACCAAAATCTGAGGGATCTATTTGATGACAATAATACTTATGTTCATATATGCCCATAAACTGTCTTAAATAATTGTTGTGGCCTTGCAGATCCTGAAATTAATAGCACAAAGATATGTAAAGTTTACAGCTATATATATTTACGGAGATATAGACAGAAACGGTTACCGGTAACTGATAAGACTTGTGTGACTCGTCATTATTTATAGTGTCGGGGAGGGTCCATGCAGTGACGTCATGGGGTATATCACCATGAAAATAATATTAACGACTTTAACAAATCTAACAAATGATTAAGCTCGAGTGGGGTTAAATCTTAGTCTTCATTAACCAATTATCACCCCACAATCCCAAAAATGTATGGTCTTCCTAAAAGGCACAAGCTTGACATTCCCTTAAGACCAACTATATCTGGTATAATATCGCTAAACTTCTGGCCAACGAATTATCTACTTCGTTAAGTTACATCAGTGATGTACACATGAAGAATTCTGGATCATTCCTTAACAAATTAACTGACATTGATATGAATAACAAATATTTAGCTAGATAGATATCAAATCCCTATATACCAATATACCTCTTGATAGATGCATTGAACGTCTACATAATCGCAACTTCGAAAATCTAATTTTACATTACCTCAACCTATCACTAAACTAATTAAAATTTTTACCTCTTGCACTTCACATTGTTACTTACAATACAATAACAAGTTTTATAAACAAAAATTTGGTTTACCTACGGGATCCGCGCTTAGAGAAGTTCTTGTATGCATTTATCTTGAATTCCAAGAATCTGGTCCTTTTAAATATATCCCCCCAATACTGCCTTTTACTTCAGATACATAGATACATATCGTACTTATTTATCCACAAGATCTTGATTTACATAGTATCATTGACAGACTACATAATGTAGAACATTCTATAAAGTTGACATATGAACTTGAATCCAACAACACTTTACCTTATCTGGACATTTTACTCATTAGGAATATTAGCAAACTAGAACTTAAAGTTTACCGTAAACTCACCTATAAAAACGACCATATACATTTCTATTCACACCCCAAAAACAATACCAAAAGAGGTTTCATCATAGGTTTTTATCTCAGATCCCTACGTATTTGTTTCTAGAAATATTTAAATGAAGAATCCAACCACATAGAAAACTCCTTTCTTAACCTTCTATACCCCAAATCTTTTATACACTTTGTTAAATCGAAAGCCCTTAAAATCCACATTAAGAGTCAATGTCGTACTAATGCCAACTCACCTCCTATAAAACTAGTCCCCACCATAAATTCATTACTTTGCCAAACAATTCTTCCACTAACATCATAAAAAACAACTTGAATAAACTTGATATTAAAATTACCTCTTCATCCTCAAAAACGATTCGCGATTTACAACACTCAAGTCCTCAACGCAACATACATTCAGACGCCAGTGTTTATTGTATTCTTTGTAGGAATTGTAAATTAGAATATATCGGTGAAACATCTCGGAACCTTCACGCTCGCTTGAAAGAACACAAAAGAATTAGAATTAGAATTAGTAACCTTAATAATGTACTTCTTCAACACATCTCTCAACCAGTTCATAACTTCAATTTCAATTCTCTTAAGATGCTTGTTAACATTCACAAAAGATAAAAACGAATTTTCGAGGCTGGTGCAATTTCATTTTGTAATTCTTTAAACAGTCATCCGAACATTCATAATATTTTTCCATACTTGAGCAAATCCATTTTAAATAGCTTCAATCTTTAATTAATATTTCCCACACATATCATAATTTCACACATAAAAATCTCACAGAATTTTTTAAAATTAAAATTTACAGTTGAGGTTTTGCAATTAGGTTTAAAAGAAAATAACTTAAATTTGAATTTAAATTTTGAAATTTGAATTGAATTTGATATGTTAAAATTTTAAATGAATGACACGTTAATCATAGTTTCACAATTATCATAATTTCCCCATTTATTATTTTTTTTAACTTTCTGCATTTCCATTCGGATATCCCAATAATTTTTCCCTTTACCTTTTTAATTTTCTTTTCCTTTTCTCCTGTAATTATTTTATCTCTTTACTTTATCCTTCTTTTAGTTAATATTTCACCAACCCTTTTTTCCTTCATCTACCGATAATCCTCTTTTTAACTTTTTGATTTTTTTATATCTATTTATTTTATTTTATTTCTGTCATTCATTTGTTATTCTGATATTCATGTTTGTTTCAATTGATTTATCCTCTGCCCCTCCCCTTCTTTCTCCTTCTACCCTGTTTTCTTTTATCCTCTTTTCTTCAATTTCTTCTATTTTCTTCTTCCTTCTCTTTCTCTCTCTCTCTCTCTCTCTCTATGAACAAATGAAACACATATATAATAGAAGTAGGATAAGCTTTCATTTTAATGTTGTTTTACATTTTGCTTACCCCATTCCAACCACATGCAAAAAAGGTCATTTCTTTCTTTGTTTTGCACACATCATCACAAGAAAGATTTTAGGTGAATTGTCCCCAAATTGTTAAAATATAAATATTTCTATATATGTCGCTAGGACTATTTTACTTCGCATACATGCCTTTATTGGGGGGGGATTATAATAGAATAATTTCGACTCTAAATTGTGCATTTCGTGTTGTCTACACTTTCTGCTTGTTCGAAAATCAGTATCTTAGTTTTCCCTATTCGCTTGTGGTTGAATTACATCCCGAAACAAAATAACTTCCGACATAATACTAGCAATACGCTTGGCGTCGTCCGGACGATAGGCGTAAGTAGGGTTAAGACTAAAAGCATGTCACCTTCACCGACAGTAAACCAGTCGGAGAAGTTTTGTGACAATATATATACAACAGTTTATGGTTGCTAGTATCTCACTTGGTGGGTTTTTCTGCCTAATGACTGCCCTGTAAAGACAGCCTTAAACCAATGATCACAGAAAAGCATCTATGCTATATATATATATATATATATATATATATATATATATATATATATATATATATATATATATATATATCAATTATCATATATTTGTTTATTATTATACATCTAACGAGTCCGGTGAACGGGCGAAATAGATTTATAATGGAATATATTAATTGATTTTCTCATATATATATGTGTGTGTGTGTGTATTTATTATATATATATATATATATATATATATATATATATATTCATATATATCTTCATCATCATGTCGTGCTGCTAGCACGGATATCCCAGACCCTCTCTCTCTCTCTACGTCTCCCAATCATTCATCGCCTCTGGCAGGTCTTCAGGGTTACATCCCGTATCATCACATAACTGCTGTATGTATGTTCGAGCTGGCCATCCTGCATTTTATTGGCCATATGCAGGGGTCCACAGGAGTACATCACTTACAATCTCATCCTTGCTTCTTCAGCAGTGTCCGGCATGTCTGGTTCATCTAGCTTGTTTAGTTTTCGTGATAGGTGGTAGGTGACCGTATAGTTGGCGCCTTGTGGGGTGTTGCTGCCAGGACTTGTTCAATATTAATCTTAACATTCTTGTATAATTGCCGTCTAGCTTCTTCTCCAACCGTTTAGTCAGCGTCCAAGTAGTGCATCCATATAGCAGTATCGACACGACCACAGCCTGGAAGAAACTGCGTTTCATTTTATCGGTCATGTTTGATTTCCATATGATCGAAAGCCTATCGATAGCTTTCCATGCCTTCGTTAGCCGTGTGTCGATGTCTTTTTCGGTCGATGAGATGCTGCTTCCTAGGTAGGTGAATTTGTCAACCAGTTTCAGAGAGGTTCCATCTAGTGTGGAGATGTCGACTTTCTGATTAAAGTACATAAATTCAGTTTTGTGTGCATTAACATGGAGTCTAATGCCTGCAGCGGCTGGTTCCAAGCTATGCAGTAGTGTTTCGGCTTGGTTGGGTGTATTGGCCAGTAGCGCTATGTCATCGGCGTAGTCGGCGCCGGTAATTGTTTTTGCGGGATACCTTCTGCTTCTTTTCTTTATCAGCACGAAGCCGTTTTCCCTAATGTTATCGGACGATGTCCTAAGTACGTAGTCTAGACAGATGATAAAGAGGTATGGGGCTAGCGTGTCCCCTTGTAGTACTCCTGCTACAATGTTAAAGTATTCTGTGTCTCCATCCGGTGAATGCACTTTCACTTTGGTGTTTCTGTAGAGAATCATTATTGCTGCTACGGTTTCTACTGGTAGGCCGTATGCTAGTAGGATTTGTTCTATCTTCCCTCTGTGAATGGAATCGAAGGCCTTAGTAAAATCGATAAATAATAATGTCGCCTGTAAGTTATTTGCCCTCACGCCTTCTAGGATTCTACGGATGGTCAATATTGGTGAGGTCGTGGACCTGTTTCTATTGAAGCCATTTTGGGTTTTCCTCGGGATTTTGTCGATTTTGAGGTACTATGTGGTTCATATATATATGTATTTATTCATATATATATATATATATGTGTGTGTGTGTGTGTATGTATTCATATATATGTATATATATATATGTATTTAATCCTATATATATATTTGTGTATTCATTCGTATATATATATATATATGTGTGTGTGTGTGTATTTATATATATGTATATACTTATTCATATATATATATATATATATATATATTAATTCATATATATATATATGCATTTATTCATATATATATATACATATATATGTATGTATTCATTAATACATGCATATTAATATATTTATTTATTAATATATATATGTATTCATTCATATATAAGTATTTATGCATATATATATGTGTGTGTACTTATTCATATATATATATATATATATGTATTTATTTATATATATATATATATATATGTGTTTATTTATATATATATATGTATATATATATATATATATATGTATTTATTCATATATATATATTTATTCATATATATATATGTGTTTATTCATATATATATATATATGCATTTATTCATATATATATATATATGTATATATATATATATGTATTTATTCATATATATATATGTATTTATTTATATATATATATATATGTATATGTATTTATTTATATATATATATGTATTTATTTGTATATATGTATATGTATTTATTCATATATATGTATATGTATTTATTCATATATATATATATATATGTGTGTATTTATTCATATATATATGTGTGTGTATTTATTCATATATATATATATGTATTTATTCATATATATATATATATATATATATATGTATTTATTCATATATATATATATATATATATATATATATGTGTTTATTCATATATATATATATATGTATTTATTCATATATATATATATATATATATGTATTTATTCATATATATATATATATATATATATTTATTTATATATATATATATATATATATGTATTTATTCATATATATATATATGTATTCATATATATATATGTATTTATTCATATATATATATATATATATAAATGTATTCATATATATATGTGTATCTATTCATATATATATATATATATATATATGTATTTATTCATATATATATATATATATATATATATATGTGTGTACTTACTCATATATATATATACATGTGTACTTATTCATATATATATATATGTATTTATTCATATATATATATGTGTATTTATTCATTTATATATATATATATGTATTTATTCATTTTTATATATATATATGTATTTATTCATTTATATATATATATATATTTTTTCATTTATATATATATATGTATTTATTCATATATATATATATATTTATTCATATATATATATATATATATGCATTTATTCATATATATATGTGTGTATTTATTCACATATATATATATGTGTATTTATTCATATATATATATGTATTTATGCATTTATATATATATATATATATATATGTGTTTATATACATATGTATTTATTCATATATATATGTATATATGTATTTATTCATATATATATATGTATATATGTATTTATTCATATATATATATGTATTTATTCATATATATATATATGTATTTATTCATATATATATGTATTTATTCATATATATATATATATATTTATTCATATATATATGTATATATATATATATATATATATGTATTTATTTATATATATATATATGTATTTATTCATATATATATATATATATATGTATTTATTCATATATATATGTGTGTATTTATTCATATATATATATATATTTATTCATATATATATGTATATATGTATTTATTCATATATATATATGTATTAATTCATATATATGTATTAATTCATATATATGTATTTATTCATATATATATATATATATGTATTAATTCATATATATATGTATTTATTCATATATATATATATATATATATATGTATTTATTCATATATATATATATATATATATATATATGTATTTATTCATACATATATGTATTCATTCATATATATATATATGTATTTATTCATATATATATATATATATATATATGCGTATTTATATATTTATATATATACATATATATGTATATATGCATTTATATATATATGTATTTATTCATATATATGTGTATTTATTCATATATATATATATTTATTCATATATATGTATTTATTCATAGATATATGTATTTATTCATATATATGTGTATTTATTCATATATATATATATATGTATATATGTATTTATTCATATATATATGTATATATGTATTTATTCATATATATATATATGTATTTATTCATATGTATATGTATTTATTCATATATATGTATGTATATATGTATTTTTTTATATATATATGTATATATGTATTTATTCATATATATATATATATATGTATTTATTCATATATATATGTATTTATTCATATATATATATATATATATATATATGTGTATTTATTCATATATATATATATGTATTTATTCATATATATATATATATGTGTGTGTATTTATTCATATATATATGTGTGTATTTATTCATATATATATGTATGTATTCATATATATATATATGTATTTATTCATATATATATATATATATATATTTATTCATATATATATATATGAATTTATTCATATATATATATATATATATGTATTTATTCATATATATATATGTGTGTATTCATTCATATATATATATGTATTCATTCATATATATATATATATGTATTTATTCATATATATATATATATGTATTTATTCATATATATATATATATATATATATATATTTATTCATATATATATATATATATATATATATGTATTTATTCATATATATATGTATATATGTATTTATTCATATATATATATGCATTTATTCATATATATATATATATATATATGTATTTATTCATATATATATATATATATATATATATGTATTTATTCATATATATATATATGTATGTATGTATGTATTTATTCATATATATGAATGTATGTATTTATTCATATATATGTATGTATGTATTTATTCATATATATATATATATATATATATATGTATGTATGTATTTATTCATATATATGTATGTATGTATTTATTCATATATATATATATGTATTTTTTCATATATATATATGTATTTATTCATATATATATATATATATATATATATATGTATTTATTCATATATATATATGTATTTATTCATATATATATATATATATATATATGTATTTATTCATATATATATATGTATTTATTCATATATATATATATATATATATATAAGTATTTATTCATATATATATATATATAAGTATTTATTCATATATATATATATATATAAGTATTTATTCATATATGTATATATGTATTTATTCATATATATATATATATATATATATATATATATATATATATATATATAAGTATTTATTCATATATAAATATATATATATAAGTATTTATTCATATATAAATACATATATGTATTTATTCATATATATATATATATATATATATATATATATGTATGTATTTATTCATATATATCATCATCATCAGAACGTGCCGCCAGCACAGATATCTTTGACCATCTCTCGCCACTTTTCCCTATCGTTCATCACCTCCGGCAGGTTTTTTGGGTTACATCCTGTGTCCTCACATAGCTACTGTATGTAAGTTCAGCCTGGTCGTCCTGCTTTTGCTTGGCCATATGGGGGGGTCCATAGTAGTACGTCACTAACGAGCTCATCTTTGCTTCTCCAACAGTGTCCAGTGTGTCTGGCTCGTCTGACCTGTATAGTTTTCGTGATGGGAGGTAGGTGGCCGTACAGTTGGCGTCTCGTGGGGTGTTATCGCCAGGACTTGTTCAGTATTGCTCTCAACATTCTTGTGTAGTTGCAGTCAAGTTTCTTCTCCAGCAGTTTGCTTAGCGTCCATGTAGTTCATCCATATATCAGTATCGATACAACCGCTGCCTGGAAGAAACTGCGCTTCATTTCATCTGTCAGGTCTGATTTCCATATTATTGAGAGCCTCTCTATAGCCGTCCATGCTTTCGTCAGCCGTGTGTCGATGTCGTTTTCTGTTGATGAGACGCTACTTCCTAGGTAGGTGAATTTGTCCACTAGCCTTAGAGAGGCTCCGTCTAGAGTGGTAATGTTGCCCGTTTGGTTGTAACACATATATTCAGTTTTGTGCGCATTGACATGGAGGCCAATGCCTGCTGCAGCTCGTTCCAAGCTATGCAGTAGTGTCTCTGCTTGATTAGGCGTATTCGCCAGTAACGCTAAGTCATCAGCGTAGTCGGCGTCTGTGATTGTTTTTGCGGGGTACCTTTTGCTTCTTTTCTTAGTAAGCTCGAAGCCATTTTGTATTTATTCATATATATATATATATATATATGTATTTATTCATATATATGTATTTATTCATATATATATATGTATTTATTCATATATATATATATATACATATATATATATATATACATATATATATATATATATATATACATATATATATATATATATATATATATATACATATATATATACACATATATATATATATATACATATATATATATACACATATATATATATATATACATATATATATATACATATATACACATATATATATATATACATATATATATATACATATATATGTACATATATATATATATATACATATATATATATATATATATACATATATATATATATATACATATATATACATATATATATATACATACATATATATACATATATATATATATATATACATATATATATATACATATATATATATTCATATATATATATATATATATATACATATATATTCATATATATATATATATATTATTTAATTAATTATATATATATATATTTATATATATATATATATATTCATATATACATATATATATATATATATATATATATTCGAAATATGTATATTTAGGCAGCATTTCTTCGTTAATGCAAATTTCATTAAACATAATAGACATTTTATGCCTACATATTTTCTTTTGAATCCGTTCGAATTCCCGTATTACTTTTATCGTATTCGGGGGGAATTGATTTAGGTATTGTCCATAGTTGTATGTATCCCTAGTACTTTCTGTTCGACTTTGGGCCATCATCATGGGAGAATCTGTTACAAAAGTGATGTAACTTTTGTTTTAGCAAATTACTACTG
>OY757911.1:128099413-128121913 GCA_963585895.1 Sepioteuthis lessoniana
CATTTACACAGATAGGAACATTTAACAATGCATAATATACATACAAGGAGTATTAAAAAAAATGTATAAATGTGTCCCAACAAATAAAATGTGCAGGTACTGTTCTTTGAACAAACAGCATATGAAAGGGGTAGAAAAATAGTAAAAGTCTTCTTTAGTGGTTTTTACATTTCAATTACAAGGCAAGACAAAGTCCATTACCAACATTGGACAAAAAGTCTCTTTTCCGTTCATTAAATGGAGATTTTTTAAAAAAGCCATGTTTGAAGGATTCAAGACCCATGGACAAAAAACAAATAAGGTGGATTTTGAATTGACACCTGACCACAAGGAGTACAAAAAAACACATCCCCAAAATCCAAGGGAGACAATTATCTATTGTACTTTCTGCATAGATCATTTTAAAATTTCTGTTTACTACCATTTTCTGTTAGAAAAAGAAAGGCTTTCCATACATAGAGTGCAGCCAAAGAAGGCTATAAAATGGATTGATTGAAACATTGTGTTAACAATATCAAAGACAAAAAGAAAAGATTTAATTGTTAAAAGAAATTGGAATAATTCATTATGCATTTCAATGTTGAAATGATTTTATTACTAGAGGTTATGTTGATTGTTATTTCTATTTCATAAAATGCAAGCTTTTTCGTCTATTTTGACAATGGCTAGTTAGATGCCATTGGTTAACTTTTTGTGTTTAGCCAAATGGAATTAGCTTCAGGTTTTTAAAAAAATAATATTTTAAAGCAGAATTTCTTCAAAAAGTTTTGTATTTTAGGAACCTGTGACATTTTTCCTTTCTTTTTATAGAAATACATATAAAAAAGAAAATATATATATATATATATATGTATATAAGGTGATAAAAATAAATATCATTATAAAAATTATATTTTTTTTTATTATTTCTGCTGTTGTTGCTAATGTTATCTTTGTTAATATTGATATGTTTACTTTAAACTTATCCACTTCTTTATCAGGCTTTAATGTCTTCATTGACTAAGATAATCTCCTGAAACACTTATTTACTTTTATTTTAATTTTTAGTTGTTTTTTTTTTTTAAACAACAAAAAAAGAATTTTGAATTTGATTTGATTATTACCAAAAACCTTATTTGCATCACCTTTTTTAACCTGGCCAATATTTGATTTTTCTTAATTTTTGTTACTGCGATCTTTTTCATAAACACATTTAATGTCCTGTTTTATGATTAAAATAATTAACATAGTTTGGAGTTCAAGCACAACAAAAACCAAGATATCAAATGCTGATTTTCTAAGTAGTCAAGCCCTTTCCCCTTGGAAGATTGGCACAATGCAATTAATCAGCTTATATTTAGCCTAAGCTTAGCATGGTATAAAGCCAAATTAAACATACCAAATGACCAGGAAATTTTAAAGGTTTTCATAAAAAAGCATATACACAAGCAGTTTACAGATAGATCTTGATAAAATAAAATCTAACTTTCTAAAGTATTTGAAATAAGAATTGTAACTTTCTTCTTTAAACTTTTTCCAAGTCTCTACTGGGTCAAATGGCTTGGATATATTTTTTTTCCATAGATAAAATTCTCAGTATTCCATAACCAGGAATAATTATCAAGCTTAGACAGTGCCACCCCTCTTTCCCTAAAGTGGAAGAGTCAGAATCAATTCCTGGTGCCTTAGATATTCATATAGTGGTAATACCAATGGAGCTGAGTTATTTTTGACTTTCTTACCCATACAGTCTCCAAAATAAACATTATCTTAAGTCACATCCTGCTCTTTTAAGAAATCAGTGCTGGCAAATATATACTTGGTCAAATAGCCACAAGAATATTATCCAAAATTCATTATCATAAACATTTGATTAGATGTTAAAATATTTAAGATAGAAACATTTTCTATTAGTTGTCTTTATCAAAATAGCTCAATAAATTGTGTAAAAAAATTACATTGCTAGAAATGTAAATAAAATGTTCACATTTGAAATAATCATTGGTACCAAAAAAAGAATATATTTTAATGATATATAAGATGTTTATGAAACTGTATGCATGTTCAATTTCAATTTCTTTATGTGTATAAGGATGTTGTTCCTCAAAGTTGGTGCCAATTTGGGATGTTTAAATTGAAACTGTTTCATGTCATACTGCTGGTAGTTCCAGTGCCTGGTGTAGAAAGATGTATTGCAGGACCATTTGTGACAGTAATAATTCCAGTTCTTGCAGGATGATCCACCATAGTGGCCTTGTGCTAGACAAACTTATGTCATACTCAATGAGTAAATATACTGTCAGTGTTTGTGCCAAAAAAAGACGAAACTATAAAATGAGGAATAACAATTATTTTTCTCAAGCATTTAACATCATTTTCAGAGGTTAATAAATTTGGAAACTCTGCTAAGAATTTTCTTGATCCTTAACACAACAATTACAAAATAAAGTTATATGACTGAACAAACTAACAGTGTGTCAACCGATGCTGAATTTAAGCCTAAGCAAAACAAGCTACTGCTTAAGGACTCATACTCTGTAAAACTTCAAGATGATTCTACATTGGGTTTTATTCTCATTAAGTACTGAAGATCCAGAAATGCAGTAACAGGAAAAAAATTGGTTGATTTATAAACAAATGAAGAGTTGAAGTCCAAATTTAAGAGAGGGTTATCATCCTTTCTGGTTGCGGCATGAAATCAAACATCTTATAAAAATTATACATCTTTATAAAATCATACATCTTTATCCTAGTTGATGAGCCATTATGAAAAGTTTCTAATTTTGTTTCTGTTGTTACCAATTTGGTTAAAATGCTGCAGTTTGTGAATAATGCAGAATTAAGGCATAAGCCAGACAAACTTTTGGCCCCAATATGCTGAGGCCTCAAAAAAGTTTCAGAAACAGTGGGGGATAACTACTGGCCAATTTCTTTTTAAAAGAGACTTCACAGCTATATATAACTTATGACTAAATCCAACACTGGTGTCAACTTATATGTGTCTACTAACATAAGTATCTTTCTTTCAATTTTTCTAAGATCTGCAACTCATATAAACAAAGACCAACTCAAACAAATACCAACACACCAGATGATTTGTACTGAAATTAAAAATAATGAATACAACCACTGTCCTATAATAGGTGTAACATTTAGTGTATGAAATGTATGTATAAATGCAACAAACTATTATAGGACAGAGATTGTACTTAAGGTTGATACATTCAGAAATGAACAATAGGTAAGTTTATCGGGAGCTGGGATGATTGTTAAGGAGACAGTTACAAAGCTTTACTTAGTCTGCTACAAGGCCAAAAGTATAGAGCACACACAGTGAGAATCAAACCTAATTGCAATGGTCTTGTTAACAAGATAATTGTTTAGTAGAAGAAAAGAACATAGCTAGATGACTAAATTTAAAGTTCAGCAGCAGGTTTGTCTACATGGTCAAAATAGTAAATTATTGTCCATGTCATTCAGGCTCCCAAAGATAGGAGTTCAAACCTCTTTGAAGGCTATTTGTTATGGTGTAGAGGTTAACAAGTTAGTCTTGAAGATCAGTTATAACTAAGTAAGGAGTTTGATTCTTACAAGGTGTCCTATACTTCTGGCTTTGAGCTAAATTTAAGTTTTATTTGATTTTTATGAAGATATTGCATAGTGAAATGGTGAACATGAACATTATTAGTGAGCTCAATGCATTTTCATAAAAAAAAGCAAAAAATAGTAAAGGGAAAGATAAATAAGTCAAAATTATTGTTGATAATTTTTACTTTAAGAAATTTAAACATCTTGAAACTATTATGTCATCTACTACTACTACTACTACTATGAGGTAATAAACAATTTGGCATTGAATAAATTGGATCAGAAGGAATGCTTGCTTGTAGGTTTCTGCAGACTTAATGATGATTAAAGGTAAAATAACCAAAACATGGCTATTAAATTAAAAAAAAGCAACATTAACAGAATAAAAGGAAAAATAATCCTGTTTAATAATAAATAACACTTGTTTATTTACCAAAGCTCACTGTTGAGAATGATTGCTTTTTATTTTTTTGTCACAGACTGAATTTAAGATCAAATTTCAATAAGCATAATATCATTATTGTCATCATAGCATCAAAATTTTCTTAACATTTTTGTATGGGCCTCTTCAGCACTTCAACATGAAGAATGTATATGTGTCTATATTTATATATGCTTTAAAATTTTCATACTAGCACAAACATTAGCTGGTTAAATGTTCAAATTTAAAAACATACACACACACATACAATATATATATATATATATATATATATATAGTCATCAATCATAATCCACATATTATTATAGTCCATGAAAACTGTTTTGTGTTTAATGCACTTATTTAAATGGGCATTGAATATTCAATATAATCAGAATTATTCAAATGAATGCTTCATATTCAATTCAATTATCCAAATAATCATTTTGTTTTTTTGGGTTATTTTTGCAATAATTTGATATAAACACACACACAAAGGTAGATCAATAAATCCATAGCCTGAATTTTGATCTTAACTTTTCACTACATAATGTTCAATCCCATGGGATTAATATTCCTGACAAAATGCATTTGCAAGAATAGAGATTTTATTAAAACATAAAATATTTGTTGCATTAAATATATCCTTTTTTATTTTTAAGTTATGGGCTCATCTATCTCTCTCTCAATGAGGTTGGATCAATAAGTCCATAGCTTGTTGTTAGTCATTAGTGAAATTCTGATTTGAAATTTTCATTGTATAATGCAGCTAATATTGCTTACTGAATTAAGTGCATCGATAAGGAAGAATAATTACTTGAAATATGTTCTTATTGTACAAAATAAATGCTTTTTTCTCCATCATTTGTACATGAAATTATTGTTGTGGCTGCATATATATATATATATATATATATATATATATATATATATATATATATATATTAATCAAATGTCCAAGAAAAATTAGCATTTGAAAATAAAGCAATTTTGTTGTTCATGTAGTGTTTATCTCTATCAGGAATAATTTCCACATTATGTAAGTGTTTGTAAATTGATTTGAGTCTGTTAAAGTTTTATCACCCTAAATCATATTATAAAAAATTGATTATCTGTATTATAATGATCTGATGGCTGTATATTATTGAATCAGCAAAAAATACTTTTTATTAATGCAATCTCATCAAAATGCAGTGAGAGAATAAAACAATTTCCTGTCCAGCTAGCAACTTAATACTAATAACATGGAGTCAATGCTAATGCTTTCTCCAGTAAGTGTAATTTATCATAGAAGATAACAATTAGATACTTCCTTTTATTTTTTTTATTTGTGAATATAAATTCTGTAAATAAATGTGACTTTATATAAACTATGAAGGTAGCTTTTACACAAGTATCATCAAAAAATTGTTTATGTGTATTATAACAATTAAGTACTATATTAGAGTTCTTCCCTTAATTTATTTATTTGCAATTAATTCTAATATAAATACTACGAAATGTGACTTTATATCAACTTTAGCTGCAGAAGTTGACCTTTAAGCAAGCTTTAGAAAAAATTGTTCATGCATATTAAAGCTATTGAATTATAGAGTACTTCTCCTTATTTAAAATTAATGTGAATATAAATCTTTTAAATATTATTTTACTTCACTGCAAAAATTGACCCTTTATGTGAGTATTATAAAAAAAATGACTATGGACATTGGTACCATGATTTGCATAAGTACTTTGTTTTTTTAGTACAAATGGCGGTGTATTAGTCAAAACCAATTTAAATTAATGCAACTTCAATCAATTCATTCCTGGCTAGTATAATAAAAGAAAATTAAAATGATCTATGAAAAAATAATAGCTCCAAACCAGCAAATTTGAAAAATGATGATAATTATCAATTCTTTGTATATTCGTAACACAACAAAAATAGCAAATCATCTTAAATTTTTTTTAGCACAATAATGTTAAATTCCCTAAGTTAGAGAAAAAAGCAACTTCAATTCAATAATAATACTGTTGGGTCTATATTTATGTTCATCCCAAACATTATAATTTTTCAAGGGAGATAATTATTAAAAACTAATTGAGCATTACACTTTATTAATTTATTTGCAATTAATTATAATATAAGATCTATAAATAGCAAGTTACTTAAACTTAATAGGTTCCAAGGATGGCCTTTAAGTGAGTATTATAAAAAGAAGTATATTATAATTATTTTCATTTCTTTAATGGCAATTAGTTATAAATTCTATAGATAGGTTATGATTTGATATAAAGCTCAAGGTTTGCTTCATGAAATTTTTATAAATCTGTTTTCAGGCATCTATTAATTTCATTGGTTAAATACATTTTTCTTTAGATTTGCAGAGACATTTGCTTGAAAATTTTGTTTCATTCATTACTAAGATATGTATAAAAGTTATCAATATTCACAACCCAATGAACCCTATTCAAATGACTGTATATTAATAGTCGCAGATATCTTGACACAATAAATCTTGTTAAAAAAAAGGCAAATATTTAAATATTTGCACAACAAAAGCAACAAAGAAAAGCAAAACAATAACAAACTTTCATGTAACCACTGTTCCTATTTGATTTTGGGGAATTGTATTTTTTTTTTCACTTTTCGTCTTGTTAAAATGATAAAAATTGTTTGGCAATAAGTCCCTTCCCTCAAAGAAAGTAAGAGAAATGCAGTTTACTTGAAAATCCTTCAAACTCTAATTTATTTATTGATCTCTTTTTGTATCAAAGAAAAAGAAAATGTTTTAGAAAAAAAAATGCATGGTTTAATTGTATTTCTTCTATCTGTTGATATTTATAGAACTGTATAATGAAATTTATATTCCATTCTCGTATGTACACGTGGATGTTTATGAGTAGGGGTTATTTTGAAGCCTATATATATATATATATATATATATATATATATACCTTTGAAAAATTAATCAACAATAAAAACATAATTTAAATTAAAAAATCAATGAATAAATATAATACATTCATACCAGTTGTTAACATAAAAATGACATCAAGTTCAGATTTGTGGATTACAAACTGCCTCATGGGTTGACCAGGCTGTGACAATTCATAATATTTTTGTTTTTGTTTTGGTCATTATTGAATATAAAGCGTGGTTTTAATGAAAATATTACCCCCCCACCCCACAAACAAAAAAATAAGAAAAATATTAACTTTCAGAAAATTATAAAAACAAAAAGATTATCAAATCTGAATTTTTTTCTTATTTTTTTAAAGTGTTGTTCAAAGTAAGACATAATTATAACAATAAAAAACTGTCTCCAATGGAAAAAGACTTTCTTTTTTTTCTCTTTTTTTTTATAATTAATTTCTGTTGTGATATGTTTAATTTTTGTGGAGTAAAAACTGTTTTTCTTTCAATTCATTTATTTTTTTAAATATTTTTATTTTAGTTAAATTATTTTCTTTACAATTTTTAATATTTTGATCAATTACTTCTCTTTAATGAATATCTTAATTTTTGATTTAAAATATTTTTTCAATATTCTGAAGATAATTTTTTTCAAACGAAAGTTATTTTTTCAAATAAAGTTCATTTCTTTTATTATTTCTATTCATTCAAATTGACTTTTTTCATGTCAAATGTGTTTATTTTGTGGCTGGTAATAAAGTCACAGGAAAAATTGAAAACTACGTTTATTGTATACACCATCACTTTTGACAGCACAAAAAAGATAAAGTACTTTTAGGAGCCTTTTTGAGGTCACAGGATCTCAAATAACCACTAGTACTTTTGTCTGGTTCTGCTGAGATGTCCACATTTTTAAAACCACTGCCCTCAACCTGGGAAGCTGCAGAGACCCTACTTGGTAGCTGATATTGTAACTAGTAAACATGAAGTCCTTTCAAATAGTGGATCCCATAAGCCTTACACCTATATCAAGCCCGGATTGTTCAATGAAATTAATGTCATCTACTTATTCTGGTTTTGTATGCTTTGACTTTGGTTCAACATATTTACCTATAAAAATAGTTTTAAAAATCCCGTTTGGACTTTGAAACAGTGGCATGTATTCTTAAAAAGCAAGGAACACATTGCTTACTCTATTAAAATTATTGCACACAAAATTTTAAATATCTTTATTCAGTTTTTTACATTATTCATTTTAGCTGTATCATACAGCCCTTTGGAAAGACTCAGTGAATTTTTACCTATTAACTTGAAATATGTAAGCAGATATTTACCTTTGAAAATCTGTAACTGTAATATGTAAAACTCAATTTGCAGTAATCTCTTATGAAACTTCACAATGAAATAGGGAGTAGATTTTGGGTACTAACTTTTGTCAGATTGTACACAGAGCCTTCTTCAGCATTCATACTAGCAGCTGTTAATGATTAAATGAAAGAGAAAATGGACCAATATGCAAAGACATTGTTTGATAGTTTTTGGCCCACTGTACACCATATTTTATTTCATTTCTTTATTCTTTATTTTGTTTCAGTTGAATTCATTAATAATTATCATAGTTCTTGAATGATGATATTAATCTGAATGATTTAATAATGCAAATAGAAATTTTTATTATTCAATGGTATCAGCTTTTTTAAATCAGCTAAATTTTGTTTTGAAAGTTTTGCTCAGACATTAACATAAATACTTGTACTTATTTCAATGTTAAATTGATAAAAATTATTCATTCATAACAGTGTTATTTGCTTATTCTAGTATTTCAGGATTTGCCATTGCTTTGAAATAAAACAAAAAGACCTTCGCAACAATAAAATAACTAAATCAGAAAAACTATATTTATAGTTGGTCATGCTCATCATATTTTTATTACAAGTAAATTAGTTACTATATCAAGACACAAACAAAAATCTATGTTGATAAATGTATGACAGGATACATGAAAATGTGAAGGAAATATTGATATAATTTTTTATACCAATAAATGAATGTGTATTGTGCAGTGAATGTGTGATAGATGGCTTCAAGTTAGCATAAAGGCTACCAGGATGAAAAATATTATCAACTGAAGTTGTTTGGATCTGCTTCACACACTATTCCTAAGAGTAGGTATAAATCTACTTTGTTTAGTGTCCCATCAGATTTATTTAGAAAAAGTTTCATCATAGTGTTGATGGTTAACAAAGAAGTGGAGTGGACAAGTGAGCAGGTGGACAAACCCCTTTCCCATAAATACCTTACCTACCCAGGCAGAAACAACAAAAATCTGTTGCACTCATTGTCAGCCTTGAAAGGGGGCAGATTTGTATTCAATAAAAATGGTACTTAACAATGGATGCCTGCATGCACATAAGTATGTATATCAAATATTTACAAATGTACTTGTTTGTGTTTAAAAACAGTAGATTAACACTGACCTTTGTCTAATGATAAAAGTTACATTTTGTGTGTGGAATTCATAAGCAAATGTAAAAAATATCATTGGATAGAGAGAGTATTAAATTTTGAAATGTGAAGTTGCATATGGATGTGACTTTAAGATTATATGCATGCAGATATTTATGTCTGCTTTGAGGATGTGTTTTTGTACCTATGGTTATATGTCGGTTTCTTTGAGGATTGAAGAGCTAAAAGATTTGAAGGAAATAAGAATTACAAAAACTGGGGATCGAGTATGCACAGGTTTATGTGGCATCGTACAATTCTGCTTTCTGTTCTTTTTTTTTTTACATAAAAAGTCCAAGACAAATATATTATGTACACAAACAAATTAAAAAAGTATAAATGTCTTTAGATATATATAAAATCCCAGGTCAAATCATAAAAGGACTCAAAAAATGGTACATGATTCCTCCTTAATAACAACTCAGCATTATATGGTATGAATCAAGGGTAAGTGGAGCAAGCCAAGAAAGGAGTAGCGCCTTCCCCCAGATCTCAGTATAATGGGTACTGAAAAGAGAGCTTTTGGGTAACCCTTGACTGATGTTGGCCAGCTGACTTGTGTGTATGTGTATATATATATATATATATATATATATACATACACATACATATATATATATATATATATATATATATATATATATATATATATATAAAAACATAGATATATATATTATTACATATGAACACAATAACGTATATATGTATCCAAACAAATATACATATATACAGATATATTTTTATACATTGATATACATACTTAAGTATAGAAACATATATATATACATAGTTAAATCCAAGTTTTGAAAAATTCTAATTGAAAACACTGCTATAATCGCACACGAAATTGATAAGTTACAACTACAAATCCTAGGAGCCCTCCATATAAAAACAAAAAACTGAAAATTAATAGAATTAATTTTGATAATAGCAGCAAATGTTTTGAAATGCTTTTAGTTTATTTATTTACTTTTTTTACTGTATTCCAATGTATTCTATTTCTGTTGAAAGTGTTACCTTTTTAAATACATCAGTTACCATTTTTTATCCAACTCTACATTCCCAAATTTTGGTATGGTATAAACTTTCAAAACTTTCAATACTCTTTTTAAAAAAATACAAGCACACTTTGCATAAGCAAGCAACCCCTGATGATGACCGATGAAGGGTTCGAAAGCACTTGGGACAATTTTGGGAAATTCATCTACCAATTCCAACCTGAAACGTAGACACTTATCAGAAAACTTGAAAGGATCTTAAATAAATTATACAGATAAAATTTGTCTTTATTATTTAATGAAACATGCTTAAATATACATACTTACATATAAATATATACATGTATATAGAAATACATACATAGATATAGATATATATGTAAATATTTAAAAAGGACTCATCATCATCATCATCATCATGTCGTGCAGCTAGTACGGATATCCCTGACCCTCTCTCTCCTCATCTCCCTATTATTCATCGCCTCTGGCAGGTCTTCTGGGTTACATCCGTATCATCACATAGCTGCTGTATGTATGTTCAAGCTGGTCATCCTGCTTTTGATTGGCCATATGCGAGGGTCCACAGGAGTACATCACTTACGAGCTCGTCCTTGCTTCTCCAGCAGTGTCCGGCATGTCTGGTTCATCTAGCTTGGATAGTTTTCTTGATAGGTGGTAGGTGACCGTATAGTTGGTGCCTTGTGGGGGTGTTGCTACCAGGACTTGTTCAATATTGCTCTTAACATTCTTGTATGATTGCCGTCTAGCTTCTTCTCCAACCATTTAGTCAACGTCCAAGTAGTATATCTATATAGCAGTATCGACATGACCACAGCCTGGAAGAAACTGCGTTTCATTTTATCGGTCAGGTCTGATTTCCATATGATCGAAAACCTATCGATAGCTGTCCATGCGTTCGTTAGCCGTGTGTCGATTACATATAAACACATACATATACATATATATATACACACACACACTTATATATATACACACCAACATATATACATGTATATATATATACATATATATATTTATATGTATAGATATGTATATATACACATATAAACTTGTATATATGCATATATATATATATATATATATATATATATATATATATATATATATATAGATATATATATATATTTTATGAACTTAGAAGAAAATCAAAGGGGTAGGAGTATCCAATTTGAGTGCTCAATGTCAATAGTTATCAAGATATAATAACTTTTGGATTAAAAATACATTGAAACTCAAAGTGCAGAGCCCTAAAATTCTTTTTATATGATAATAAAAAGAAAAAATCTTTTCTTTGGAGTCATTATAAATTTATTTCTTATATACATAAGTAAACTTGGTGACTGTCTTTGAGGGTGACCTGAAGATTCCCTTTTAAATAGGAACTACACAAAGGTGTAGGGGTGGGGACAACTCTTTTCTCTAAATTGATCCATTTTATCCTTGATACATACCTTATAATGCAGAGTGTCAAGCAATGATGTATTAAGTACCAATTTTTGAGTCTTTGGTATGATTTGATGAGTGATTAAAATCCACTCTCTTGAGCCTTTGGTGAACATTCTACATGCTTGACCAAACACATAAATACATACCTGTATATAAATATAAATATAGATAAACATATATGTACATATATATGCATATACATGGATACATATGCACATATGTATATATATATATATATATATATATATATACACACTTTTCAATATACATATATACATACAAATATCTATAGATTTGCTAATATATACATACATATATATCTACTAATATTTATACATTCAAATGTACATATGTATTTATAATGTATGTTTATATATATGACTAGATATATTCATAAAGATATATAATTGAATACATATGCATACATATACATATATAAACATATATATAAATATGCATAAATATATACATATATATATACATATAGATAGATAGATAGATGTACATATATGTATGCATATCTATACATATATATATATATATATATATATATATATGTATATACACATATATATATATATTAATATATACATATACATGTTTACATATATACATCTATAGACATATATATGTAGATGTATTTATATATGAATATACACATATATATACAAATAAATATATTCATATACCTGTATATATATACATCATATTTACCCAACCCCTCCGCTCGGGCAGGATATGACACAAGGTCAATTTTTTAAGCGGAGTTTAACAGGTTTGAATTCAGAGTTTTCCTTCTCCTAGACTAGTTGCCTCACCAAGGCTGAAGAACCTAGTCTGCCCTACTATTTACCCATAGCTGGAGGGAGAATAATTGGATTCATACCTTTCCCAAGGGTATTAGTGCTATGTGAAATGCAATCAGTCCAGGATTTGAACTCGTGTTGCCGTGTCCAATTCCTGCAATGATAACCATTACACCACTGGTACCTGTATATATATACATATATACATCCAGAGATTTAACATAAAAAGAAACATATACAAGGTGCTTTAAATAAGTTTCCAGACTTTTTTGTACAGGCATTTAAAATTGTCATAGACTCTTGAAAATTCACTATATTATTGCTATACATCTTATGAGATGACTGACCAATTTTTATGATTTCAGGTTCAAATGAACAGCTACAGCAGCAATTGGAATAAACCCTACTAAAGCCTGATTGTCACAGCTAGTGAATTTCAAAAATGCAATCTGGACATGACGACACTGTAGAAGAGCGATATGCAATAAAATTCTGTTTTAAACTTGGAAAAAATGCCACAGAAACATATGGAATGCTTCAGCCTATTTTTGGACCATCTTGCATGAATTGAGCATCAGTTTTTGAGTAGCATAAGAGATTCGAAGAAGGTAGGGAGTCTGTGAGGAATGATGAGAGGTGTGGGAGGAGTAAGGAAGTCAGAACACCAGAGTTGATTGGCCAAATAAAGAATTTCATGGATAAGGACCGTCGTGTGTCTATAGAGACAATAAGGGCACAGTTGGATCATTGTGGGAACTGTACACACAATTATTTGTGAGGAACTGAAGATGTGGAAGATTTGCACCAAGTTTGTCCCAAGGATGCTCAGAGAAGATCAGAAAGAAAGACGTCATGACAGCAGGGAGATGGTCGAGCTGATCAATTCAGATTCCACTGTTCTTGATGCTCTGATGACCTGCGATGAAAGCTGGATCTACTGCTATGACCCAGAGACCAAGAGACAGAGTTCCCAGTGGAAGCATGCTGGCTCTCCCAGACCCAAGAAGGCCAGACAGAGCAAATCCACCCACAAACTTCTAATGATCCCTTTTTTTAACATCATTGGCATGATCTACATGCACTAGGTTCCCACTGGACAGACAGTCAACAAGGAATACTATGTTGAGGTTTTAAGGGAGTTCAGGAAGAGACTCCATTGGAAAAGGCCAGCACTTTTCAAATCGTGTCAATGGCATTTCCACCAGGACAATGCACCAGTCCACAACTCCATCCATGTCATAGACTATTTGAAGAAGATGGGCATCAAGACAGTTCCTCAGCCTCCCTATAGTCCAGACCTTGCTCCCTGTGACTTTTGGTTATTCCCTAAGCTCAAGGAATAACTTAGAGGCTGTCGTTATGAGACAATTGAGGAGATAAAGAGGCTGTGACAAAGGTCATTGACATGCTCACACAAGAGGACTTCCATGGGGCCTTGCAGAAGTTGTTGGAATGGTACAACAAGTGCATTGCAGCCGGAGGAGATTACTTCGAAGGGGACTAGAGTTTCATGTGTGTACTATCAATAAAAATGCCCATACAATGATAAGTTTTATTTTCAAATTAGGATCAGTGGGAAATATGCTTACAGATATATATAGACATATATACATACATATATATATATATATATATATATACAGGGTGGAACGCTAAAATTGTCATCCTAAAGAAAACAACACTACAGCTTTATTTTAAAACTTTTATTGAAAAAAATCAATTCAGGTAACTTGATTATGTAGTAGAGCTGACATCTATTCAATATAGCCTCAATCACCGCCTCGATACAGATCCGGAACTGGGTGCATGCCTTTTCCACAAGCACTGACAGGAGCTCGGCGAATACTTGGCTGATGGCGGCAATCAGGGTGGCTTTGGTGTTGTGTGAGGTCATGTTGGTGATGTTCTCAACGTGTGACCAAACAAAGCAGTCCAGCGGGTTCAGGTCGGGGGAGGAGGGGGGCCAGTGAAAGAAGGGTACAAAGTCATAACACTCCTTCAGAAGCCAAGCCTGGGTCTCTTTGGACTTGTGGCCCGGCGCCGAGTCCTGCTGCCACCGGCCACCTGATTGCACCAGGGGATCACCACACTCTTCAGCACATCCAGGTACACTTTGGTGTTGACTTTCAAGCCGACTTCAAAGATGTGAGGTGGCATGATGTGGCCCGCACTTGAAACCACACCAAAGACCATAACCATAGCTGGAAACTTTGTTTTCATCACCCTGGGCACATCCCTGTTATTCATGGCAATCCAGCAATGGTTCTGGCTGTCAGAACTTGGATTGGTAGAAACCATGAGTTGTACAGCGGCACATCTCCGATCTCACTCGTTGAACATTATGTCACTTTCAGACATGATAGAAGGCTCCTATTGCTCTTGGGATTTGTATACAACTGGCCAACTAGTAGATGATCTGCAACAAAATAAGAAAACCAGTTTTCATTAAACAGAAATGGAATCATGTCGTCTTTTCAAGGGCGACAATTTTATCATTCCACCCCGTATATATATATATATGCTTACAGATATATATATATACACATATATGCATATACCTATGTACATATACATTTATACATATGCATATTGTGATGAGGAAATATGACATCCTAATACATTTGGCCATCAGCGGACAATAGTAGTTAACAAGAATTACTGGATACGGAGATGGGAGAGAGTATCTCTCTGTCACCCTCTCTATTATTACAAGGAGATGTAGGCATGGGAGAACCTCACTCAATATGAGCCATGTATGTGTCAGCGGAGAGGTAGACCCCTTAACCATATTTGGTATTGAGGAAGAAACCACCAAAGAAAATCAACACGTGATTTATTTAAAACTACGAAAAGAAGTCAGTGGCCATTTTTTTTTATCACCGAGTGAAGACACAAAAGTCCAAAATAATGCAGTGCAGCGAATGCAGAAAAAATATGAGGCTTATCATTTGATTGAACTCAGCATTCCGAGGTATGGTAAGTCTCATTTAACGAATATTTTAATGGAGGCTCCTCTGAGACTATAGAAAGACTTTCTCGCTCCTGACCTCTACCTGAATTGTCTTGTTTTTATTGTTTCTTTCTTTTATGCAATAAAAGAATTTCATTATTAATCTCGTCAATCCAAACATGGTGGTTCAGAGTCATTCTTTTATTGTGAAGAATTGTATTTGTCGAAGACCTTGTATTTGACAAGGAAAAGCTTGCCAGTTAGCTGTGTTGACTATTAATATTTCACTTATAACTCACCCAGTGGCTTTAAAATGTGGTTCCGCTTGTGTGTTAGTGGTATCTGTAAGAATATATATATATATATATATATATACATGTGTACATACATACATATATATATACACATATATACATACATATGTATACATATACACATACATACACACATGCACAAATACATATATATACATACATACACACACAAACACATATATATACACATACATATATATACATATATACATACACAGACACAAAAACACACACACATATATATATATATATATATATATGGATAAATCAAATGCTTAAATTAGATTTAGATGTGTGATATTGTGTTCAGGCTTAAATCTTCACAAACTTCTTCAAGACATATATATATATATATATGTATGAATACAAACACACAAACATACAAACACACACACACACACACACATATATATATATACAGACACATATATATATATATACATGCATTTATCAATATATATATATATATATATATATATATGCATACACACACATATATATATATATATATATATGCATTTTTCATTAAACAATATAGACATCTTTTGTCTATACATTTTGGTTTATATCATTTGAGTTGCCACATTGATTTTATGGTATCCAGCAGGAATTTGTTAATGAAACTCCATTTATTAATTGGTACACAAGAATTTTCTGTCGGATCTTGGCCCATCATTAAGGGTGTATATCTAACAAAAGCCATGTGATCTTTGCATATATATAACAACTTTGGAAGTGTTTATTATTTATACTAGTTTGTTGCTGTAGTACTTATTTTTGAATTTGGTTCTATAAGTAGTAGCAGTCACTAAAAATTTTTAAGTATATTAGTACTGGATTCGAAATTGATTCTAATTGAGTTTTGGTTGTTTCATTTTGATGTGGAGCACCTCGAGAATTTCTAATTTTTTTTGTTATTTTGTTGCCCTGTTATTGTTCTGTTTTTGGTAAGAATTTTCTGAAAATCAGTTTTTAAGCAGGAATGCTTTATTCAATGCTGTGCTATTGAACTGGTATCAGACAGATGCATTGTAAGTCCTTTCCAAAAGGATAGTTGAGCTTACGCCAACTTATATACTGTTATTCTCAGAGATACAATATCCTAAAGTACATATAAATTGATATATAATGGAAGTCAATACCCATCTTGGTCAAATAGTCTCTGACAAGGATGGAGTTGTGAACTGGTGCATTATCCTGGTGGAAATGCCACTGACCTGATTTGAAGAATGCTGGCCTTTTCTGACGGAATATCTTCCTGAACTCCCTTAAAACCTCAACATAGTAACCCTAACCCTTTGGCCAATCAACTCTGGTGTATTGACTTCCTTACTCCTTCCACACCTCTCATCATCGCTCACAGATTCCCTGCCTTCCTTGAATCTCTTATGCCACTCAAAAACTAATGCTCGATTCATACAAGATGGTCCAAAAGCAGTCTGAAGCATTCCATATGTTTCTGCGGCATTTTTTCCAAGTTTAAAACAGAATTTTATTGTATATCGTTCTTCTAAAGTGTCAGATTGCATTTTTGAAATTCACCAGCTGTGAAATCAGGCTTTAGTAGGGTGTATTCCAATTGTTGCTGTAGCTGTTCATTTGACCCTGAAATCATAATAATTGGTCAGTCATCTCATAAGATACATAGCAATAACATACTGAATTGCCAATTTTAAATGCCCATACAAAATAAGTCTGGAAACTTATCGTATGCCCCTCATATGTATATATATATATATATACATATATATATATGTATATATATACATATATATATATATATATATAGACATATGTATATATATACATATATACATACACATATTTATACATATGTATTTCCTATCAAAGTCGGATGCAGAAGTTTTATTGCCAACTCAACCTCTGTTTTCTTGACTAATCTTGGACTTCTTTCATCAGACAAGTGGAAAGGATCCAAGATAAGGCTCGAACTGCATCAGCATGGACCTGGTAATCCTATAGAGTGACAACAATCTGACAAAGTCTGGTGGTGTCCTGAGATACTGCTGGGGCGCTCTGGGCAAGTGGTAATGATGCTTCAGCCCCAAAACCATGCCTGAACCCAGAGTCATCATCTGATGAAAGCTTTGTTAGAAGCAATGCTGTTGTATAAACATCAGTTATTGTATGATATCTCCTATATACACATACATATATACACATATATATACACATACACACACACACACACACATACACCAAATTTTCATCATTCAACGTGTGGAAGTACGTGCGACACCCTGCCCTCATCAGCCTCCAACCAGCAGTGATGATACATTTTCAGTATCCCAAGGCAGTGCTGCCACTCCTGGCGCTACCAAGCAGCTGTTGCCACCGGACATGCTATTTAATATATATATATATATATATGACAGATCAACTTAAAAGAAAAATTACATTGTATGTTCATCTTCATTTTTACTGCAGTTTGTGATTTTTAAAACGCATTTACTTTGGGCAGTTGATGTCATTATGCACTTGCATTAACCTTTTCTTGATGTTACGCAATCAAATGGGAATGGTGATTCCACATGCATTTCATTCATGCTGAATACTTTTCACTTTCAACAAATCCAACTTAATGCATATTGCATCGTGGTCTGAAGACGATATAAAATAACTTTCAAACTGCTGCCCGTATTTTTGAAAGAAGCGAAATGACTGAGTGACCAAGAAAACTATGACAACCAACCTCAATAGGAATCACATGGCATATCCAACCCTTTTCTACTCAGTGTCTCGTATCGGTTTTTCTTCCGTTCGTGTGCCTCCTCCCGGTTTTCTTCCCTAGGGACAGTCAATTCTACGAGGAGGACACTTTTTGAATCAAACCATGCTACAATGTCTAGCCGCTTTTCTATTTGAATAATGTGAACTGGAAATTGTCAAGATGTCTTGATATCCGCTGAAACTTTCCAGTCACTAGTTCCATTTATTAGCTTCATATTGGAACTGTTTTGTTTCCTCACAGGGCATTCACCTTCCTTGTGAAACTGAATTATGGGTTCCTTGGCTGTAACATGTTGCTGGTTTGCTGCCTCACATTGTGCTCTATGACCACCTCCAACACCATGTTATGTCACCAAGTGTACATCTGAAACTATTGTGGACATGTAGATAGCACATGGCACAAGGTACCCCGATTACTTTTACACGAAAATCTGAATCGGTATATCCCCATAATTTTAGGTTGGTCGCATTTGGTAGGAGATCATATATAGAGCACAGAAGGAATGATGTCGCCAGTGGTTCCATTGCAATTAAGGATTTCCATGATAATTTAATTGATTCGATATCATTCCATTTCATCCAAGCACATTGTTTGGCCTGAGTAACAGCAGTGGATACGTTGTTGCTCGTGCTACCCTGTCCAGCTTGAATGGGTTGAGTGAAGCCTATGATGTCTTTGATTCATTGGCTGCATTCCACCTACTAGGCAGCCTTAACGGGCGACCACTTCATACCTGATTTTATTTCTGGACACACCTTCTGAATGACCTCGTTGGCTGAGTCCTTTATCATCATATGAAGGTGTACTTTCCCAATTTTGAATTCTTCTACCAGTGAAGATATTGGAGCTGTAGGTTTTCAGAACTGATATATAAACCTACTTTTGAAAAATATGGAGGAACTCCGAGCCACTTACACAGGTATTTGTTACAATACTGTTGAATCTGCTCAATACAAGATAGTGCAATCTCATTCATCTGTAAGGGCCACAAAAGACGGGGTAGTAGACTATGTTGGTACCACAAAGCCTTCATCTGTCTGGGTAGACAGGTTTCATCAATTGATTCAAGACCATTCATGGCTACTTTCTGGACCTCTATACCCGATGTCGATCAGTCAGTGGGAGTGAATAAAGACATCTGAGACTCTTTACTGGTTTCTCCCTGACTGTTGGGGTCGTATCACCTCAGCTTTGTAATAGATCTCCCTGACAGATCCTCCGACAATCGATAGACTATGACTTTTCTTTGGTTTAGCCTTCATTCTTGACCATGAGAAAAGGTCATAGTACTTTTGTAATAAGACATTGGAAGCAATTTTGGATAGGACGAGAATGGTGATGTCATCCATAAAAGTTCAGGAAGGAAGAACAGTCGGACGTTCATTTTTCATCATTCTTTTCACCGTATTCACTGCACCTTGCAATATATATGTATATATATATATATATATATAAACACACGTATATAAATAGATATATATGTATATATACACACATATATAAATACATATGAATATATATATACACACACACATATGAATATATATATATATATATATACATCAAAATAACAAACAAAAACTACTGATTCTTGAGGCAATACATATTAGGAACATACAACCCAAACTTAATAGAATTAATTTTGGAACCAGTGCTAATGTACTTAAATGTTTTTAGCTACTGATGCTATTCATAGAAACAAATTCGAAAAGTAAGCACTACACAATAAAAGAGTACAGTATATATACTTATACATATATATATATATACATTCATATATATATGTATACATACATACATATATATATATACATTCATATATATATGTATACATACATATATATATATATACATTCATATATATATGTATACATACATACATATATATATATATACATTCATATATATACGTAAACATACATACATATATATATATACATTCATATATATATGTATACATACATACATACATACATATATATATATATATATATGTTATAGGACTTTACACTCCTATAATTTATTTTGGGTGGCATGCCACTTGTTCCCACAAAGATGGCGGACGCGCACATATTCAGTCTCGGGAAACCATTGGCCAAGAGAACCACGTGACATGTTTAAAACTACGTCCGCGCATAAATTCTCGTCCTGCGTTTGGAGCCTATTACAAGACGCGTATTTTCTACAAATACATCGTCTTCAAATGTAACGTTACCCCCCTCACGCCCCCACACGCTTTACATCCTCTTCTACCATTTCACTTCTTACGGCCGGCCGGTGATCAACTAGTGGTTCGAGGTGGGTAACGCACATTTCTTGCCACCACAAGAATACGATCGGGGGGACAGGAGAAAATAAAACACACGAACAAACACGAACAATGCTTGGGGTTAACTCAGAGCAGAAGGAGAGTATGCAACACTACATGCATGTGCGAACTAACACTAGCGTGGGTTACTAGCGATAATTCCACAAAGCAACTGGAATGCCGACATCTCTTGACTCAATCTTCTTCGCTGGACCCTATCTTGTCTGCTACTGTCTCCGGAGTCGACCGCATCTGTCCGTGGTTCCACGCCAACTCTCTCTCTGCTGTCCCGTCGCCCACTTCCTGCCAGCTCCTTTTTCTAGCCAACTCTCTTTCGCGTCCCCTTACCACTTCCGGATACGGCGAGATTTCAGATCCAAAAATCCTTTGTCTGGTTTCGCGCCAAAAAAGACAAAGGAATCGTCTGCTTGGCGGGCCACCCATATAGTGTTACACAAACACCCTTGTTCTCTTTTACCAAATTTCTTCGCAGCAGCAACACACTCCCTCCAGCGTGAATCAACTGGAGAGCGAAGCAACAACATGGATGGGCCTCGCAGACATTCAAAGTATACATTGACTATGAGACGCTTTCCAGTCTCAGAGAAACAGTCCGTTTCTAATCATAAAAAAAGGACATTTTAAATATGTAATCCTTTTATAGCTTAGTTGTGTTAGACACACATACACACATTATTATTTTGTTAGTAGAATTAGAAATATTTTTTATGCATCAATGTAAGTTTTATTATGATAGTATATAAATTTGTTTTTGTTCGTCGCCTTGTTTTAAATGTTCTTTTTGTCCGCGCCGTTTTACAACCTTTACTCATTTCATTTGTTTCATATCTTTTACTCATTTTGTTGCATATTCTTCACTCATTGGCTTCTTTCATTTACTACTTTATCCATGTGCCTATATTATGCCCTATTCCACCTTTAAACTAAACAACCTATATCAAACACCAACATAAACTTGTGGGAAAGCATAAATACTAAACCTTATTCTAAATATATCAAACTTTAAACGCTAAATATACAAACGACAACATAAAATTGTCGGGGACCAAAATACAGATAAATACACAGTCACCACAACAATGTATACATACATACATACATATGTAACATATACAGATGCATGCGGCAACAAAATCAACAATAATGATGAACGAACACACTTCTTGTGGACATGAAAATGAGACTAACGGTAGCTCTCGACAAAAGAGGGTTCGTTTGTGTCTGGCGTGCAGGGCAGTAATCTGATCCGAAGGAAGAAACACCGCCATTACGGTGAGTTGGTCTGTATGTGAAAGAAAAGAAAAATACTCACCACTGTTTCAATAATCCTCCTTCAGCCCATTCTAAAGGAAAAAAGAGAGGGGGCCCCCGAGTGGAATTTTTATAGGCTGAGGAAATGGATTATGGGTAGAGTGGCGTGAATAAAAACCGACCAATCCCTCTAGTGAGGACTTGTTTTCTTTCGTGTCAGTTTCTTGGCGAGAAGCAGAAACAG